>VCCN01004184.1:4587036-4603824 GCA_006491835.1 Architeuthis dux | reverse complement strand
AGAAAATTGCAATACAGTAGCCATATTTTGGTGACCATTTTGAAAAATGGTGGGCATATTGGATTTTCAAGTGGCTAACGTTAATTTCTTAATAAGCAGCTTAAAGGTGAACCACCTGCAACATTTCATGCTTGTATCACAAAGTGAATGATTTTGCAATTAGCTGCCCAACTACTGATCTTGTTTACAGCTGGATGCAAAGGCATGCTCTGCAAGATAACTTCTATTTCTTATTGCACCTGCCTTGTGACTATTGCCTGTTTCAGAATTAACTTGTCTTTTAATTTTAGAGATGGAGGCATTTCTTTACAACTCTATAGATCTACACTAGCAAGATGATCATAGCCAAATCTGTTCTTCATATTATTAATAATTCTATCTGCTTGGAATGAAGAAAAAGAATAGATGGCTTTGAAAGTAGATAGACAGTTCATTTTTAGATATTTGCCTTATCGATAAGGGGATATTGAATACTTTAAAACAATCTTTTCTTACTTGGACTGATTAGCTCTAAGTGGATTGTAATTTTTTAGAGTTTTTGATGTACAGATTGTCCCGTAAAAAGGTCCTTTCTGTACCCGTTGTAAGGGGAGTAGCTTTGTATTGAAACAAAATCCTCAATACGTCTCCTCTCAGCCGAGTCAATACAAAGTTACCCTCCTTACAACGGGCACAGAAAGGACATTCTTACGGGACACCTTTTATAATAGTAGAAACTGTTTTATTTGTTGATTAGTAAATTTCTTTGGCTCATTGGTTCTAATACTGGACTGAGCTGTATGTTTAAATCCTCTCTAAGTTGGTAAAACTAATTACATTTTTAAGAAAAAAAAACAATCAATATTGTGTGTGATTACCTTTTAAACGTTCTTTCCCGATTATAATGGAGCTATGGCAAGTATAATGTAACCAAAACTACTGCTCATATGTGATTCTGCTGAATTGTGATGAAACCGTGTGTAGGACGTTTCACTGATGAATGTTTCATCTGTATGAACAGACGTTTTGTTGAAAATCCTTTTTATCCAAATATTTATTTATTTTGAAACTATTAATTAGCCGACAGATGTTATGTCAAATTTTCACATGGGTTTTACTTATGAATCTGTATATTTATTTTCTCAAATTATTTATATTTCATATAGCAAAAAAAACAAAACTTAATCAATAATACATCTTTGAATCTAGATATAATTGTGGCATAATTCATCATCCAAATGAAAGGTATTCTTAATCAGCAAAAATAATTTGCTTTAGCCCTTTATAGGGCACCCCTAAAAATATTTTAGATATCAAAACAACCTTTTATGTTAAACTAGACCTAATTACAAGATATCTTCAGTTGCAAGCTTTCTGAAATTTTTTTGTTTATGGCTGCAAAACCCGCTCTGACGAAGTGCCTCACCCAAAAATGGAAAATTATTTAAAAAATTAAAGTAGAAAGTTAAATAAAACAGAATTAAAAATAACATTCAATAAAATGAATAGATATAAAAAAAATTGATATTGACAAAAAAAATAACACCTCCGGGTTGATTTTAAAATTTTATTGTGCTGGCCAAAAACAGGCTAATTTAATGAGGTGTGGTATGCCTCAAACCAGTTTGTCTTTGTTCAACCACAAGTATACTTTGCAAAGCTTGCAGACTACATTGGTGCGGATTATGTTATCTTTGTGGCTACAATATTTGCATGTGGCTGACAGCTATAGTCACTTGCCCCATAAAGAGTTAATGAAAAATATCTTACTACCACTTTAAAGAAAATGCTGCTGAAATCTTTTTCGTTCAAATATTAAATTATACAATTGAAGAAATCCTAAAAAGGGTTCCATCCATTTGAATCTAAGGATTCTGTGTTCATTTTCTTTTCATTCCAATGTAAAGCCACTGTCCTTTGGATTTCTGGATGAGAAGCAGAAATGTTAGCTTAAATAATCTGTAGTTATAAGTTGCTGAAAATAAGCACCACCTTGGTATGCATTTTTATTTAATGGTTGAGTTTAATAATTTTTTCCAAGTCCATCTTTTGAGATATCTGTAAATTAGAACTTTATAATTAGATGTTTTTGTCATTGTTCTAATCTCTGCTAAAATTTTTTTCCAGCATCCTGGCGGGGAGGAAGTATTACTAGACCAAGCGGGTAAGTTTAAAATTTACCTTTTCTTTCTTTATTTCTATGATTTAAAAAAAAAAAAAAGAAAAAATCAGTGTTATTTTATTTTCATGTATTTTTAAAAGTTTCTAAACTTTTTAACTGCATGTAACTTTAAAAATTATACAGTTTTTAAACTGTAATGTGTATCCATTTTGTGTGTAACATTTTTCAGTGATTGTGCAGATACTACACTTTGTTCCTAGGCAGAGGTGATTTTCTTTTTTCTCCCTCTTCCTTCTCTATGATAGAATGTCACAAATGTTTATGCAACTTTCAATCATCCATTTGTAATTTGAGACAATCTTTCTTTTTTCAGTAACATGAGTTAGACTTTGTATTTTGGACATGATATTAAGTTCAGTGTGCCAAAAGCAATATTAACATGTTTACACTTAAACATTTTTGGCTATTTTTAGTGTCTTTTTGACTGTTTTTGCCATTTTGGGCTATTTTAAAAGAATTTAGAGCTTGGCAGTCAAATTAGCACAAAAATATTTTTTAGGTTGGCAACACTCAACCAATGACAACTTCATTTAGTAATTTCTGTAGGAATGTTTTTTTTGTATCTAAAGTTTCAGTGATTTTTGAACTTTCTTTTAAAATATCTTCTTTAGAGAATAGGAATCATGTGAATGAATGTGTGTGTGTGTGTGTGTTGTTGTTTTTTCTTTTTTTCCCTGTTTATATACAATGGTCATGTTTTATGAATTTAAGATATTCTCAATAGTTAATTATATAGCTTAGGTTTTCAAGTATTTAAACTTTTGACTTTTAATCTCTGTGACTAGTGCGAAAACTGGAGCAGTGGCAACAACTGCTCCAGTTTTCGCACTAGTAACCTGTGAGGCAGGATTGTTCTGGTGACAAGGATGTAAATTTAAATATTTTCAGTGACTTTAAATTAAGTTTGTTTTAATTAAGTTTGTCAGTTGTTTTAATTTGTATGTTGTATGTCTCGCACATACTGAGATTGAAGACATGTATGGGTGTGTGTGATTTTGTATGGATGGCTTTGTTAAAATCTTCTCACGGTCAGAAAGGATAAATATTTTGTCCCAGGCCTCTTCGGGTCATAGGTCAAATAACCACGAGATGTGGGCAGTTTTGGTCATCTGGTATTTTAGGGGAGAAACCCTGCAGTGTTTGGCATTGGTTTTGGTCAGAGAGGAATTTTACGGACAGAAACCATGCCACGATTTTGTAGATAGACGGACAGTTGGAGTTTTTTGATAGCAGACTGAAGATGATATAGATAAGTATAATTAACGGAAGTAGAGACAAAAAGGGGCAGGCTTATCATGGATCAAAGACTTATAATAGATAAGTATAATTAGCGGAAGTAGAAAAGCAACTAGCTAGCCATAACAAACAGCATGCTTAAATAAACCTGATTTTCTAGAGTCAGTTGAGAAGGGTACGCTCCACGCTTGTCATGCCCACAGGGGCACGACCAAATAGTTTCTTAGCCTCTCTCTCTCTCTCTCTCTCTCAAATGTTTATGTCTGTTCCTCGAAACGAAATAAAAGCAACTTTGGACGTTTTTATAAAAACACAGTCTTTGCTGTTTCCTTCTTCTGTGCAGCACTTGCACCTGCATAATTGTACGTTAATAATAACTATGAAACAATAACAGCTCTCACAATTACTTTCTCATAATCAATATTTGCTTCTGAAAGAAATATTATTTGCTCCTATGAAAACATTTTTTAGTTTTTCTTTTTCTTTTTGCCAGCCAATATAAAGTTTTGTAAGATGGCACAAAACAATGGCTGGGTAGGCAGAATGTCAGTTAAATGCTGCTGTCTTTCAGTTCCGAGACACTCTTTTGTGAAGATGGTGTAAACACTCTTTCTGCCTGTCTCTCTATCATGTAAGAGATTTTCCAATTTAAAAACTTTGGCAGGGTAAAAAATCTTAGATTTAAAAAAAAAAAAAAAAAAAAAAAAAAAAAAAATGCTGCTAGATGAGCCGTGTAGAAGTGTGTACAATACAACCACATTCAAATGGTTCTTCAGACGATTGAACTCCTTGTTGTTTGTATTGTTAACACAACGTTTTGGCTGATCCATTCCTCGGCCTTCTTCAGGTGTAAAATCCGAGTGTGATTGACCCTTCTCAAAACTATAGAAAAAAACAACCACGTTCATTCATTAATCTTCATAGATTTAGAACTTTATTTTATTCTGTTTAGTTATTTTATGTATAATGTCCTTCTTCCCCATTATGGTCCTATTTTTTAAATTTATTTATCAGCCTTAAGGTCCATTATTGTAAGTGTAAGACATGGTGGATGATGGTCCTTACTCTGCCACGTTGGCCCATGCTGAACTGTCTTGTCGCATGGGAACACTGGGCAGTTGCATGAGGGCCCTAAAATTCAATTTGAAAAATAAAAAATTAATCTTAAAGTGTTGAGGGAGGTTAGGGGCCCGATTATATTTGCCTGGGGGCCTCAAATATACTTAAGATGGCCCTGGGCCCATGATGTGTTGGTAGGGAGGAAGATGTGGATACATGCCTTTCCCAAGGGAATTAGTGCAAAATGAGATGCAAACTGTCTCAACTGGAATTTGGACTTGGCTTCTTGCTGGTTCCATTCTCTGGGCCGTTAACTCTTTTCATTAGCTCAGATTTATTTAGCTATCAAAATCTGCACACCCTCTTTCACTGCACTCCGCACCCATTTCTTGGTAAACCAATCGACACAGAAAGCGAGTGCTTTTAGTACGGTTAGGAATGAACATCTACTAAGATATTCCTTACTGTTTTCTCTGACTTCTGTGCTAATAATTACAAAAAAAACACAAGTGAAACATCAAACTGCTGCCATTTTCAGTGGCCTATTTCTTAACCCCAGCCTTTTCTGGAGCTTACTATCAAAACAGCCTTCCATTACCGTTACTGCTAATTGTGGTAATAAATAGTAGTAACCTAGTTTTCTCATTCAGTAAACTTGTATTGGCCATAGAGTGCATAGCCTGTAAACATTCTGGGCCAGACTCACATGAGAGAAATCATTTTGTTACCACCTGACAATACAAGAATTTTAAAGAACAGACAAACAATCTAGGGATGTGTTTACTCCCGAGTTTACCCTAACCTAGACCTGATCTCAAATTCTCTCCCAATTCACAACCGTTGTTTTTTTAAATCTTTTTTTTTTAACATTCTGTCCTTTATGGCTGCCATGGGGAGAAAGGACAGCTAAGCCTCTTCTCAATCAATATTCTGCAAATGGGAGTTATGCTGGCATGTAATGTATAGAAACTAAAGATTACATAGCAGCATAGCTATGTTCTTTGTAATTTGTCTAACCTACATATCTATGTGGGAGTTGTACTGGCATGTATTTACATAATACATATTTGTGCAGCAATCCTTCATTTATGCATGTCTGGTTAAATACAAAAGAACATTTTGTTAATTTTTTATTAATTCTTTCTTGTTTCCATACAAGAGAATGTATGTTTGGATCTATGGAGTGTAGTAATTGTCCAAAAGTGTTATCACTTTGATAAGCTCCAATAAGAATCATGGTTTTTAAACTATGTATTTATTGAATCCTACCTTATTTGAAAATCATCTCCATCATGAACTCTTGGATCACATTTGATTTAAATGTCTGGGGGAATGAAAAAATTTTCTTTTTTAATCTTCAAAAACCAATATGCAGAAAACATGCTCCGGGGTCCCCTTAGTAACCACAGGAAATTTGGTGGTCATACCTCTAGCCATCCTGGAGTTATGTGATGACACACAGACATTTGGTGAATTATAGTAAATTCTACTAAATTTGTTTATAAAAAAACTTCATGATCAAACAAAGAAAATATTCAAATGGTTCTTCAGATAATTGAACTCCTCCTTGTTTGTGTTGTAAACACAACGTTTTGGCTGATCCATTCTTCGGCCTTCTTCAGGTGTAAAATCCGAGTGATGGGTTAAACAGAAGTTACGTTTAAAGAGGGTAACGTCTGAAACGTTGTGTTCACAACACAAACAACAAGGAGTTCAATTATCCGAAGAACCATTTGAATATTAATGACCCTTCTTAAAACTATAGAAAAGAAAATATATCCTATATTTAAAGTCTTTCAGTTTCAAAATAGTTTCTTAAAAATAATTCCTGAATACACCTCCCGATTTACTATTTTAGATTGTTTTATTTTTCAAATTGACTACTGATTTTTGGAGCTGAAGATGGTATTATACATTTTATTATTTGAACCTTGTTGATCACAATTAGATATTCTAACCAGTGAGCTTTTACCATGGAATGTATTGTAAAGGAAGCTGCAAAAGGGTCAGTCCTTCAGGTTTAATCTTTTTGCCATAAGACTTTTCACTTTCCCTTCCATGTTAGACAACAACAGAAGCACTTCCCCACTCCATCCATCCAGTGCATTTGAGTCAAGTGTGTTAGGATAGAGTTCAATTAGAAGTGGCACTCTCAGAACCTTTTTTAATGAAAAGAAGTCGGTCAGTGCCGTGTATTTTTAGCCTCAATTCCCATTTTTTTTTTTTTGGTATGGTTTCATAAACACACGCACAATCTTTTTATATGGTATTTAAGAAGCTATAAGTGTTAATTAAAAAGGCATTTTAATGTTTGTTTTGATATGAAATATCAAACCATTTTTAGTTACAAAAGATCACCTTATACAATTGTGCGTGTTCATTTTATTTTTTGGTGAATATAATTAGCGAAGAGATTTACCAGACGTTCTGGTGTGTGCCAAGTCTGTAAATTCTGAACAAATGTTGGGAGAACCAGGAGATTCTATATAATAACTACAAGTCCACAATAACCATCGCTGGAACTAGAAGTCATGTGAAAATAAAATTAAAAAATAAGGATGATAATGAGTCTGGATCTATTAAGAATCTTTTCCCAGAAGGCATCGCTAAGCATGTTCTGATATGTTAGAACAAGTGAAAGCTCATGTAAATAGTTATTTTCTTTTTTTTCCTTTTCTCAATTAAGCTGTCAAATTGCTTTTGATTGTTTTTCTTTTCTTTTTCCTAAAATCATCAGTTGAAAAAAAAGAAAGAGAATCACAGAGTAATCCAGCAGGTAGTCTTAATACAACTCTAAAAAATATATGGCTTAAGATAATTAAATATTTGTATATCTTAAAACCAATAATAGAGCAATGAATTGTAGTTTGAAAGGATTGAGAATAGCTCAGTGTCATCAAAATAAAAGGAACTAGTTTGACTTTATGGAAGGTAGATCTGTCTTTAAATTAATAGTGGGAGTCGATATTTCAAATTTGAAGCCTTAGACGATTTAAATGAAATTATGCTCAGGGAAGTTGATTATATCTGGAAAGCAAATCTGCAAGACATTAAAGATTAAGAGGTACTGTACTGCTGGGCTACTTGTACCCTTTTTTATTAAAATTTGTTAAAAAATCTTTTTATATGTAAAGCTTCTTCAGATTTATTTTTTATACCACCATTGGAGGGCCTTTGGTAGTGATACAGTTTGATATATAAATGATAAAATTTCAGTAATAACTTTACCAGTTTTTGCAAATAAAAACAACTAAAAAATGAGTGCCAAATAGCCCTGCAGTACGGTATGGAAACATCTTAAGGAGCTGAATACCCTTGCTTTGAAAAGTTCTCAGTCTTGGGCAAAGCTTTGGGTTTCTTGGCCCTCTTATGATATGCCAGGTATTAAAAAAGAAATATCCATGTTTAAGGTGGGGTCAGGGAAAGTTATAGTTAATATGGAGTACATTTATTTTTATTAGATGATAAAAATTTGAATGAAAAGCAACTAATAAATTAAGATGAAGGTAAAAAGTAGTCATAAAAATAAAATCATAAATATGGTGTACTTGAGATGCTAATGCCTATTGGAATTGTTTTTTTTCTATAAAACTACATTCACTCATTCCGAATAAAATGTCATCTGCTTAATGACAATTCAAAAAGAATTTAATCTGTGGAAATGGAATATCGCTTGCCAGTAAAGAGATTTTCTTCTCTAATCTGCTTAGTATAAAATTGGCATCGATGGTAAAGCTTATTATACATCAAAGGAAATTAGAAAATCTGCCCTCACTTTTCAACAAATTTCACATGACACATCACTTTTTATAATAAAAGCATATAAAAAAAAACACAAAAATTATTTTCATTACTATAATTTATAGTAATGAAATCAAATGATGGATAAATTCATATCCGACAAAATATGATAATTATAAAGACATTTATTAGTTGCGAACCTATATTTGCCCAGCGCTGGTGTGAACGACTGCTAAACGAGCAGCCTAAATCGTAAATGTGAATAAAGAAACCAGCTCTATAAGATGGCTTCCAAGGTGGATGTGGGTTCGATCCCTGCACAAAGCTTGTTTTTTATTCACATTTATGATTTAGGCCGCCCGTTTAGCAGTTGTTCACACTGGCTTTCTTCAGAATCTATGGTAGACATCATTCTTTCATTTAGTATTCTCTATAATTAATGAGTTTAAAGCATTAGACTAGAGCAGAGTGTCCCGACAGGTCGCTTGCTAAGTCTTGCATCAGTGATAGCTGAAAAAAGTATTTGAACCCAAATATTTCTGTGGAATTCATTAACTCCCCTTTTCTCTTCAATCCCAAATGATACCACAATTGCACTTAATTTGCCTTCCTCCCGTCAGTGTTGACAGATATGTCCAATTTCAGACATTGTGTCCGTATTTAGCCCTGTATGTCCATTTAATAATTGTCCAATTTAAGGCCCCACATAAATTCAGATCACTGGTTAAGTTGTGGAATTGTACTGAAGCGATTTTATGGATTGCGATGTGAAATACAAATCTTTATGCAACAGAAAGTCAGTGATGTGCAGGAACAGAAAGATAATGAATGAGTTCAAAATCTAGCTTTCATGGTAGGTATTACAGAACACTTAAATTACCTGAATACAAAGCTGCAAGGATGCAATAAATTTGGCGACAGATTTATATGACTCTATTTGTGCCTTTGAGATGAAACTTAACATTTTTGAACATCAGCTATCAGGTGGTAATATTACACACTTTCCAACCTTAAAATCCCATGTGTTTCATGCCGATATCAGCACAGAAAAGTACTGCATCAAGATTTCCAACTTTACGAATGAGTTCCAAGAAAGATTTGCAGACTTTAAAAACCTTGAGAATGATTTTTTTATTTTTCGCGGGCCCATTCTCTGTTAGTGTTGATATGGTACCAGAACATTTCCAATTAGAATTAATTGAGCTCCAGTGTTGAGGAACAAGGTTTCAAGTGTCGATGTTGGAACATTTTATCAATATCTTGGGCCAAATTATCCCAGGATTAAATGTTTGGCCTCAAAGATTATGTCAATGTTCGGAAGCACGATGAACTTGAATAAGTCTCGACTTCGGTTGCATGCTTACTGATATGCATCTCTATTCAAAACTGAAACTGGCTACAGCTCATTCTTTGATGCACTGGTCCATACTAAGTGGTGCCAAGTATCGGGGAGCAGTAGTACAAGATGTAAGGCCGATTCATTATGGTAAATAAACACATTTTATCTGCTTGTTTGCTTTTGTTGTTAGTAAAATAATAGAAGTCTCAATTCCCCTTGAATGAAGTAACTATTTCATTCTTCATGCCTCTAACCTCTTTCTTCAAGTGTACAAGTGAATATTTTCTATCCTCTGTCAACAGGTGTTGAATTTTCGTTTTATTTTTTTACTTCCTTCTTCCTACCTGTTAATTAATTACTGAGTAAAGATTTTCGCGTGTATTTTGTTTGTTTCATGTAAACACCTTTTTTTTGCTAACTGTTTGATATTTAAGATGTCATAAAATTAAATAAAAATTCCCATTATTTTAATAACCTTTTCATAATGAATAAATAAATGGATAGATACTGAAAGTTTTATTAAATTTCATCTATCAGCTGAATTTCAGTAAGTTTTTCAAATTCGAGTATATTTTCCACCAAAGAACAAAATTCAAATTTTTTTTTTTTTTTTTTTTTTTTTTTTTTCCCCAGGAAACAAAAATATAAAGAAACAAATAAGTCTATTTCTATGTAATGGAATAAATTGATTTTTATATTGGATTTTTCTCTAAATCTTCTGCATTTTATAGTGTAAAGGTTATAAAAATTGATTGAGTAGTTTTGTTGTCAATGGGTGTCAATTTTTAGAGAGGTAGTGGAAGGCAGTTTGTGAAAGAAGCCATTAATGTCGACCTGCTGTACAAGTTGACTTGTTGTGTACTTTTTACATTTTTATGAGAGCAGATAGATTGAACAAGGAGCGTCCACCTCTTTTTCCCAGGGTTTCATATTTGGTTTTTGTAGCTGAGAATTAAGAGGGCTTTTGTTACACTTGTGAGTCATCATTGATATTGCAAACACTAACTTTCTTTATAGCATCAATTTAGATTGCAAAACCAAACCTGAATGATGACTAGGTTTGATTTAAAAGTATTAAGAGAGGAAGATTGATTGAAAGAAGACTAGGTAAGTAGGGGATAGAAATGAAATGTGGAACCAATACTCCTATTAGTTCACTAATTATGATTATTTATTCATTTGTGGACTCGCAGCAAATTGAACACTTACAAAAGAATGGCCTTCAGTTTTATAGGGTGTTGAAAAACACCCTGTAAAACTGAAAAGCCATCATTTATTTTAATATGTAGACATTGTGTACTTAAATTTTATACAAAACTGAAGAACATTTATTTTTCTAGTAGGTGATATTGGTTCCAAAGACATACATCGAATGAGGAGGTGTCAGCAATCATTTATTTATAGACACCTTTTTTTTCGACCACAGTAAAAAAACTGTCACAGCGTAGTTTGGGCACTGTAAACACATTTAATTGAAAATTTGCTGTAAAATTCCTTTTAAGTCAAATGGTGACAAATAAGACACCAACAGATTCAGAATTGGACATTCTTTATTATGGCATGCATAACAGTTTTATATTTAGTCAACATTATGGAGAATGAACACTTGTGAGACGGGGAAAAATTAGGGTTACTGAGACATCTTCGCCTAAAAAAACTGACTGTTTGGACTACCTAATTAAAGTCCTTTAAATGCTGATATGCAGATTACTTGAATGGATTGACAAAAAACAATATTTCTTTTCCTCTTAACTACTCAATGTTTTCACCTAAAAATTTGGTATTTATTGTTCTGTAAGCTGTTAAGACTTTCATTGAAATTCTCAGATGGTTGTCTGTTCAACTTCTCAATAGATTAAATATTGCTTATTTAACTTCATTATTCATGTGAGGATTTTCTTCTCGGCTTTTGGGAGTGCTGGTATTTCAATGTATTGTAAATCGGTCTACATATTTTCCCCTTATTTCCTTGATAAAAGTTACATCGGACTTATAACTTGTAGAGTAAATAACAAATTTGTCCTTTGTATAATAAATACACTTTTTTCCAGCTTGCCTAAAGACTCTGCTTTAAATCCTTATATTTATGAATGAATGGCTTGGCTTTGCGAATGAAGATCTTTGTGGAGGGTTTTCCACAACAGTAGGACCATAGACGGTGGGGCCTGTGTGCAGAGTAATCCTCCAGTCTGAGCAGTGAAGTTTTAATATTTATATATACTGTAAACTAAAAGTGGGAATTTAACTGATGACCTTTGTAATCAAAGAAGAATTCATAGTTAACTGTGATGATAAAACTATATTAGGTAAATTTTATGTACCGTATATATTTCGGTGGATAGATAAGATAAGATGACTCCATTTTCAGTTTGAATTTCATGGTTTTAGCTCACTGTTTAGTCACTGTTTTTGTATCCTGCTTATGGGATGACCCTATTTTTGGGGGTGATTTTTGGATGCTTCAAGTGTCGCCAAAATATACAAGTAAAATCTTTTGAGCTCTTGGTGGTGAAGAAATGATATTGATATGTCTATATTTCTGATACATACAATAGGTATATCAATTAAAGTTTTCTAATGGCCATATAAAATATGCAGTGTTTCTGCACAATATGTGTTAGCTGGTAAATTTTGAATGGTTAATCTACCTAACTTTGTTAGGATAAATAAAATGTCCAGTAAGATAAGGTAATTTGTGAAAGAAGCCATTGATGTCTACCTGCTGTACATGTTGACTTGTTGTGTACTTATATTTTTATGAGAGCAGATAATTTGAACAAGGTGTGTCAGCCTCTTTTTCCCAGGGTTTCATCTTTGGTTTTTGTAGCTGAGAATTAAGAGGGCTTTTGTTACACTGGTGAGTCATCATTGATATTGCAAACACTAACCTTCTTCATAGCATCAATTTAGATTGCAAAACCAAACTGAATGATGACTAGGGTTCATTTAAAAGCATTAAGAGAGGAAAAGTGATTGAAAGACTAGGTAAGTAGGGGATAGAAATGAAATGTGGAACCAAAAAACAATAAGTAAACAAACTAAATACAGAAATTGAAAGATTGAGAAAAGTTAAGCAATTGGGAACATGGAATTGAAAGGCAAAACAAACTTGTCAAGCTCTCTACTGCTCTTAAATATATGTGATAGGAATTCTTTTAGATTTGCCTATTGGTAGTTAACTAAAATTAAATTAAACTGAAAATGGATGAAATTTATATACCATACTGCAGGGCTATTTTGCATTGTGTGGTCTATTTGGTACCCTTTTTTATTAATTAAAATTTGTTGAAGATTCTTTAAGGAAATAAAAACAAAAAAAATTACCCTATCTTCACAACCGACTTGGTTATATTTTGATATATTACATGTACATGCAATTACTATACAAGAAAAAGAATTTCTTTTCCAAAGGTCTGTGGAGAAAAAACTACTGGCTCTAAACATTTAAAATTCTCATATCTTATGACCATACCTAGTAATTTTATGTTCACTAGTTTTTGTTTTTATTATTATTAATATTATTGTTAGGCAGTGCTATCTGGCACTTTTTGATTATTTTAATAATTTGCTTCTACACAGTTTCTATTTCATTTTTGTTCTTCTTTTTTTTTAATTATTTAACTTCTACAGTCTAAATACCAAGTACATAAATAATAAAGATTAGAATCTTAAACAATCATGGTTCGATATTATGAGAAAGTGCAATATTAATAAACAAGAACCATAAATTCAATGATGCATCCACATTCCGTGGTAGTAGTAGTAGTAGGGGGAATAGTTCACCCGAAGGTCTGGACCAAGTTTCATATCAATCCAACATATGGCTGAGAAAATTGATATTTAGCATTACTAGTTGTTGTAGTAGTAGAAGCAAGAAGATGAGAATGGTTTACCCAAAGGTCTGGACCAAGTTTCATATCAATCCAAGATAATAAGTACAATTTAATTGGAGTTTTTAGAGTAGAGTGCCAAATAGCCCCAAAGGCATGGCTATTTGGCACAGGTTTTTGTCAGCCATTTTTTTTTTTTTTATATGTAAAGCTTCTTCAGATTTCTTTTTCATACCACCATTGAAAGGCCTCGGGTAGTGATACAGTTTGATGTATAAATGATAAAATTTCAGTAATAACTTTACCAGTTGTTGCAAAAGAAAAACTAAAATAGATTGCCAAATAGCCCTGCAGTACAGTACCTAATTTAAACCTCTTTAAATATTGTCAGTTTTCTGTAACTTTTCCTGGAATGTTTCTATTTTTAAGTAAAAAGCTGCCTTAACTTTGCAATATTCTTCTGCTAGTATCAAACAGCTTTTCATCATATTTTCTTGATAATTGTTTTTGCTGTAGATTTTATTTACTGACCAATTCAGAATCTCTGTCTTCTCTGTCTGCAGCAGATGTTTTTGCTTCTGTAATTGTCGAAATTGTAAGGTTTCATGTTTCATTTGCAATTGTTTAAAAGGAAATTTAGGAATTAAATTTCTTTTCTTTTCATCATAGAGAGATTTCAGTAGATGACTTGCTTCTCTTATTGATTTCACGTTCACTGCTGATCCTATAAAAGTGAGACATTCACTCAAAATAGGAATTCTTTGCTTGTAACCCGAGTACTAACCAGACATGTTTGTTACTATCTTTATTCATTTAAAGAATACGAGTGAGCTTGTATGGCACTACTAAGTTGTTTGTGCGTGAGTACATGCATGAAGAATTTAGGCCTCCCTTATTGAGTGTGTTGTGTGCAACTGCAAGTAATGCCAATGTTAATCGAGTGTTTTATTTTTATCTTGCTAAATAAGTATGAGCAATTTTTGCTGGGTATAAGATGGCTATTAAAAATAAATCGGTAACATTTCCTACATCTTGAAGGATTACCAGCTTAAAATGGTGCCTGAGACTATCCCTTCAAATTAAGTTATTAATGATTTTCTTTGATTCATATAGCAAAATAAAAGTGGAAGTCATCTTTGACATTTTGCATGTGTCTTATTTCTTGTTCTTAATAAAATTCATAAGAATGTTTCTGGAAAATAAGTCTTTAGAGTACAGACTCAGAGAAGCCATTTTGATTTTTATGATACTAATAAGAAAGAGATTTTAGTGTAATTTAATGTGAAATCTTTTAAAGTTATAAGATGGAATATAGAAAAAGAGAAGCAAAAATCAATGATATCAAGAAGGGAAAACTATTGGAATGACAATAGAAAGATTTCACTAGTTAAATGCTCCTCTTATGATTCCATAAGTCTATGATATCTCCCAAGTCTATGAAGGTTGCCAGTTTATTAATTAAACTCCTTTTCCCCATCTTTTTTCTTTATCTGTCTTTGGCCGGTTACTTCTGTTTTTATAAATTAGATGTCTGTTTTTCTTTGCAAACTGTTGACTTTGTATGTTTTCATCTTCTCTCTAGGTGCAGATGGAACGGAACCGTTTGAAGATGTTGGCCATTCCAGTGATGCACGGGAGATGATGAGTAATTATTACATAGGAGAACTTCATAAAGTGAGTATTTGTCAACTCTTATGTCAATGTCTAAGAATAAGATTGTTTAAAATCTGTTGAATTTGGAGGAAGCAAACATTTCTTTCATTCCCTTTGGGTGTTTAATTACTTTGGGATTACAAAAACTTGGAATATAATATCTTTGATTAAATAGTGAAGATTTTCTTTCTCACTAGATGGTCTAACTGAAATTTATAGCGAATGAATCAGATTTTGGCTGAGTAGGATGGTGGGAGAAACTCACAATTTTCTTTATTTTGCAAGAGCTATTTATGTACCAATATGTGCCCTAGGAAGATGCAGAAGAATAGATAGATAGACAAATAATTAAATAGATAGAAACAAAGACAGTTGGAAAGATGAATAAGATAGACAGGCCGATAAACGAATAGATATATAATTTAGTTAAAATAATGTAATAAAAATGAGAGGCACTCTCTGTGTACCTAAAATGGGTGGCGCGGGGGAAGCATACAATAGTTGTTCCCCTTGCACTTGCAATATTTCCGTCCACAGATGAAGATGATTGACATTAAGAGGTCGATTGGTTGACAGCCTTAACCATAACAAAAAGGTATTTTGCAGAGAAATGACCTTAGCGATACTTTGTAAGAAAAATAACTTACGATTAAAAATGTAGGTGTGAACACTTTCTTTTATGAAAGGTTAATAAAATGTTTGACGTCGTCATAATGAAACTTTTGTTTTAATTTGCGATTAGGATTGCAGGACACGACAAGAGATAATCAAAAGGTTTATGTAAGATTGGTAAAATTAATCAAACGTTTCACAATGGGTAATAAAGGTTAAACAAAACAAAGAATTAATTTGTTTGAATAATTTACGTAGATAGGAATTTTGAAGCCAGAAAAAAGAACAAAGAGATATTCATTATAAAAGGAGTTGAGACTCTAGTATTGAGGCCAAAACACCTAAGACAGTCCTGTATAAGTCATAAAAATAAAAAGGAAATATTATTTTTGATAAACCTGGCTTCGCTTCTTCTTCTCTTGATGAATCGGCAAGTATTCCTTTCAGCACACCATACCAGTTCCAGAGAGATCAACAAACCATAACGTAACATTTATTCAGTGTTTAGACTTGCATGTGCAAACAGTTTGGGCTCTCAATGAAATTGTGGATCTTTGTTTGATTCAATATGAAAATCAAATTTTTTTTTTTTTTTGTTTTTTTTTTTTTGTCTAGTGCTTGTCTGAATGCTTGATATTTTAAAGGGTGATTGTTTTTAATATGTATTAAACATTATATATACACACATATATAAAGGTGGATCAACAAATCTGTAACCTGACATGGTTATCAGCTGAATTTTGATCCCAAGTTTTCACTGTATAATGTTTGAACTGTGGTTAATATTCACCACTGAATTAAGTAATTTGACCAGGAAAGAGTTTTTGTTGAAAAATGTTGTGTAAAAATAAATTCTTTTTTCATTATTAGACTGCAAACTTATTGATTTACCTATGTAAGGGTGGAGGTATGTATGGGAACATAGGAATGATAGCATGATTGCGTCCCCTTGGTGTTATCTGTAAGATTAGCAAGTACTAAAAATGGATAATATTGATCTATACACTATTTTTGTCAATGCAAATTTCTCTGAAGATCATCTGGTGTCAGATTGAATGAATGTTATCAATCAGGAACATTATGATTTAGTGGCCTTAAAGATATTGATGTGCTAAAACTTTACTTTTTATTTATCTACTAGTGTTAGATATTTAGGC
>VCCN01004184.1:4528981-4539453 GCA_006491835.1 Architeuthis dux | reverse complement strand
GGGGAACTTAAAACGCCAGATAGCTTCCCCAAAGGATGAAAAATGAGATTTGTTTTTCCTGGTAGAGAGATTTCGAGCGTTGTATGAAATGTCCGGCGAACCACGGGAAACCCTGAACTTTTGTGTAGCACCTCGTATATCTATCTATCTATCTATCTATCTATCTATCTACATATTGGTATTACACTGCATCTTATGCACCGGTGTTATGGATAACAGTTGTAATGATGTATTTCCAGGTTTGGGCGGCAGTGATGATTTATATCCTATGTAAACTATATAGTCAGGCGGCAGCTGTAACCTACTTTGCACAATTTGCCAACTCTTGTTTCTCATGTTTTCCCACTTATTTACATCCAAATGGCTAAACTAAAAGTTGTTGCCACCTTTGAAAATGCCCTTTTCTCCCCATCTCACTACAATTGAAGAAATGTCTGTATGCGATTACTGGACAACCGGACATTATACGAAGTTGGCATCCGCCATATATATTAGTCAGCACACAAGGCAGTGCAGTGTCGGGTTTGAAGTTGTTTGGATGAGCGGTTCTCGAGAAATCTAATAAAAATAAATATTTCTTCATAGTTTCTATAAACCACCCCCTTGACTTTCGCTCTTTAGAATACATTGTGTATCAATCGCTATCGACGTCTTTTCAAAAATTCAATTCAATCTGGCAGGCTGCTTCACACACCATGAAGTCCGGCCCCTTCCAAACGTGCACCTTTGGAACGGTTACTGTACTAGTACTAGTCATTACAAAGATCGGTCAACAAATCTTGGAGTGGATCCATCGACGAGTACCCCCCCCCCTACGTCATAGGTAACTGTCGGTAACCACAAAATATCTTCAACATTTCTCTATCTGTCTCCACGATATCTCCTAAAGTTCTCAATATGGGCAATAGGCTACGAAAGAAGTCTGTGAATTATGGAGTGGATCCATCGACGATTATCTCCCCCACGTCCTAGCTAACTGTCGGCAACTACAAAATATCTCAACTTCTTTGTCTGTCCACACGATATCTCCAAAAATTAATTTGAATGACATTTTGTGGAAGAGTGGAAAGAAGTGATAGCTAGGACTTCTCCCCTACGTCCTAGCTAACTGTCGGCAACTACAAAATATCTCAACTTCTTTGTCTGTCCACACGATATCTCCAAAAATTAATTTGAATGACATTTTGTGGAAGAGAGGAAAGAAGTGATAGCTATAGATAGATTGATGATAGATAGCCATCTGCCATTGTCCACACCCACAGTATCTTCAAAATTTCTCATCCTATACACATAATATTTCCAGAAGTTCTGAATGAATTTCAATCAGATTTTGACGAAGGGTGGGCAATAGGCTACGAAAGAAGTCAAGAGATTTTGGAGTGGATAATAGCCCAGAGATTATTTGTCTGTCCACACGATATCCCCAAAAGTTCTAAATGAATTTTAATGAAATTTTGTGGTAGCGTTGGTAAAGGCTCCAGGAGAAGCTACGGATCCGTCAACAATTACCTCCCTATGTTATAGCTATCGGTCCACACAGCTATTTCATTTTAAAACAAGGGTTTGCTCTGGAACATATGGTTCTTTTGTAAACTTTACTCAGCATGAAATCTCCTTTCCAACGATATACCCATATTTGATGAAAATAATTTTCTGACTGGTGCACCACAGCGAAAATCCGCCATTATGAACAATGGCCCTAATATATTTTGCAACTGATCTGGATCAACGCAAAGATTCCTACGGGGCCCTATTACAGCGCCAGGGCAATATTATAAGATGCTCCCTGGGCGTGAAAAACGTTTTTCCTCCGAGCAACGCCGGGATCCCCTGCTAGTTAGTATGTTCTAAAATGAATAGACTGGCCTTCAATATAATTTAATGAACAAAATATACACAATATATATTAAAATTAAATAAAAAATAAAACATATATCAATTTCACGTACTTCATTTTGGTGTATTTTGATGGCATTTCTATGCAAACCATTAGAGTTTCGGTATATGAAGAAAGATTAAAAGTACAAAAATGGCAACCAATCGAATTCAGTTAATTGACATGTAAACATTAAAATTGAGAAACAAAGTTGACAAATTTTGCAAAGTAAGCTCATTTTTTGAACGCCTGCCGTCTGTATATCGAAAACTTCACGAACTTTTTGTGTCACCTAATATATTTTTATTTGTGAAACTTAAATATTTTCCCATTAGGTACACAGTAATAAAAACAACCACAACAACGTCCATAAAATATAAGTCTGCTATTTAAGGCGTGGGAATAATATTATCTAGTAAATCAGATTGGGTCGTAAATCAGATTGGGTCGTATAATAATATATTGTTTTTTTTTTATTGGTCAAAAATATTTCTTTTCTTGATTATTATGGGCAATTTATTTTAAATCACATTTTTAAAGAGGGACTTTGCACGTATTTATCTGATTACTCCAGAGTGTGGTTCTAAACAATTATTTGAAGTTACAATTGTTTTTTCTAATAATGAGGACTGATTCTAGCCAAAAGAAAAAGAAATGCTTACTTGACCAGCTCGGTGACAGTGGGAACATTTCATGTAATGAATGGCAAATTGTTGGCAGAGGCAAAAAAAAGAAGAAAAAAAGAAAAGAAAAAAGAAAAGAGAAAAAAACCCAATGATTTGATATTAAAGGAGTGTTGTCGATTTAACTAAAATTGGCCCAAAGTGGTAATTAACAGGGGAGAATACGCTTAATTATGCATAATATAATTAGATCACTACTTCTTCACAACGAGGAAAGTTTGTACAAGTTAAGTAGTGTGGTCCCTGTTGTGAAATTAATGTTGTTTACCGGCTCTGGTATTTTGAATTCAAGGAACTATTTTGTTTAAGCACAACCTGTGGCCTCGTTTTGAGTTCTAGCGATACTCACTATAAAAACCATAATGTTATTACGTTCTACGGCGAATGTACATTTTCAGTTTAATAAAACCTCAGATCGTGGTATGCGTTTACTTTCAATTACAGCTCGTCTTTATTCGTTTGCTTACTATTACAGTCCCTAAAAAAACTACAGTCCCTTCTACCGAGCAAGTAGTATTGCTTTATTTTCGCATACCGGGTGTGCAGTCTCTGATACATAGCTATTGATAGCTACTTATTTTCTTATACATAGTATCATAACATAACTAACGTGTCTCGGCATTGAGCCGACTTTAACTATAGACTTTTTGAATGATAAGGGCATTTTTCGCCGTGAAATTCCTCCATGTAGTGCATTGAAGACGGAAGTAAAGTCTGAACGTGGAAAAAGATCCTACACGGTGTTGACCATCCCACAAGAGCAAGAAATTATCATAGCGCGACGGCAGTTTTTTTTTACACCTTCACAAAATATCACTGTAAGATTCCATTATTGTTTTAAAATAAATTAATAATTACTGCTTGGAATTTACTTACATTGTAACGCCTTCAGTGTTTCAAAATCTATTAATATAACGCCAGCGATTGTTTGCGCGGTTGTTTGTATGCGTCTTATGGCCGGTCAAACGGCTGGGCCCTGGGGGCTGAAAATTAGTCTTAGTGGGTAACTTGACTCGAAGATGAACATGGAATAGGTGACGATGATCTCTGGGGTCACAGGTCAATTTAGGGTCAAAACTGCTATTTCTGGCCAAACTGCAAATGGGGACATCTTTTTACGCGACACCGCATAGACTGGAAGCACTGTAATTGTAATTGTTTATTTCTAAAACAAATACCAGTGGAGGTGCCGGTGGCCAAGCGGTTAGCAGCACGGAAAATGGAATCGACGAGCCGAGTTCAAACCCCGACTAAGATAATCTGTGTTCACTTCGCACTAATGCCCATGGGAAAGGCATGAATAGGAATAAATGATACAATTAACATTGATAAAAGTTCTTGATTAAAAAGAATTCACATAGTGTAAATTAGTAAAGCCTTTTGAAAAAAGGACTTTTCCCCCAAAAATGAAAAAAGAATTGTACGAAAAATTGTCCGTTTATTTATGTTTATATTTTTGCGATGTAACATAGAACTATTTCCTTAATTGCTTGGCATCAACAATTCTGATAAAATCAACATTCCCGGACCAACTGAAGATTGTCAGCATCTTTTTAAAGCAATTGATACAAAGTATAGTGAACTCGTGTGATTGCATTCATTTTAGATATTTAAAAACCCTGGCAAGGCCAGGTACTTCTGCTAGTGTTTAATAATTACTGCTTGTAAATCGGGACCACGGTCATTAGAGTACGGGATGCATAAATAAAGCAATACTACGAGCTCTGTAGGAAGGACCTCACTTCTTTTTAGGGACCACTTTTATAGAGAAAACTAGAAAAAGGTATTATTTCTGTGTGTTTTAACCGTATTTATGTAAACATGTAAACAAAGAAATGTGTAAACAAGTCATTGACTGGCTTAAAAACTCGAAAGCACGTCCAGCTAACTGGCTGGCTGGTTCCCCCCCCCATAATAGGTTTTTAGTGGGGGGTTCAGTTTACAATGTAGGTTTATGCTAAATTGATCCCTTAGTTTGTGTCCGCTGGTTCTTTTTGGAAAATTCAGACTTTTTTAAGTGATCACTCCCCAACAAAAGGCGAGAGAAGTAACTTATTCATTGATCACTCCTTTTCCCAATTTTTTAATTGATCACCCCCAACACTGTATTTCTGCCAAAAGACATTGGTCATATGACGGTTTTTATTGAGTGACTAATCAGACCTGTTTTTAAAGCAATCATTTTACTTACGTAGTTTATTTAATCCGACCCGTGTGCCTGATGCTTTGCTGCTAGATTCTCAATATTTGGATTAGTATTTGTGAATTCTAGTCTTATGTCTCCTCGCAATGCATATATCAGTTCCACTCCCTTCCTTTGTCAATAGTTCATTGATTGTACTAAAGTCACATTCAACCTAATATGTTGGATAGCACAGCAGTACTTTAGCTATTTCAGACCACATGTTTGAATAGAGCTATGTAATAGAGCTGCATTCGACAGCCAGAATGTTCCATCTCTATCATTGCATTTTAGTTCAATAAGTTCGTCTTGGATGTTTTTGCCAACAGATTCTATATCATAGTCAAGAAATTGTATGTTACAATCTATCGCCTCCATCAGCTCAACTTTTGCTCCCTTGGGGCAATATTTCTCCAGTTGAGAATGACTGATTTACAGACAGAACGAACGAGCGAGCAGCTTCTTGCTTGGTGAAAGTTATCCTATTTTCTTCGATAGTGCTAAGCACATTTTCTTGCTGAAAAAGCATTAAACCTACGGTTTCAAGGGAGAGAATTTACTTCCCTGTCTGAATAAAAACATTATTTATTTTCGTTTCGTTAGTCTATAGAAAATTCAACATTGCATATTTTCATGATTTCTGATTGTCAAAAAGGTTACTATGACTTGATATTCACAAAGCTCAACTTATAACGACATTCGATACAAATCTGAGTTGGAAGAAGTGTTACGACAATATTCCAAGTAAGGAGAACCTACCAGCTCTGAAAATCGGCATTTAAAATCCCGGCTTTTATCTGGGCTCGATTCTTTCCTGTGCACGTTGCATGGTTCTCGGTTTGAGGGTCAATCTTTTGGTTAGGTTCCATGTTTCAGCTCCATAGGTGACTATTGGGAGCATTGGTTACCTTGTGCCAAATTAAGTTAAATATCTACAGAGTTTTTGATTTGCCAAATTAAGTTAAATATCTACAGAGTTTTTGATTTGCCAAATTAAGTTAAATATCTACAGAGCTTTTGATTTGCTGATAGTGACGCAGCTGTATTCACTGTGTATAAAATATGTCCACCCCACGTGGTAGAGGGAGGTCAGGCAGTAATTAATAAGAGCTAAATTATACAAGGACTGTTCATAATACTCGTACTTTAAATTAGGGCACTGGCCCCAGAGCGATGGCCAACGAGCTAGTCTCGCAACCCATTATTAATAAGTTTGATCGTCACTAAGTGGATCATAATTATAACCTTGTCCCAGACTAGGCTTGTCTGAGTAAATATCTATTTGACATAACATAATTAGGAATATAAAGTTTGATATATTGGCGCCTGCTGCAAAGCGATTATTATGAAGCTAGTCTCGCAGATCTTTCACAAGTGTTGCGAGTTCGATCCTCACTAGGTATCTAGCAATTGTTGTGCCCTGTGCTTGACTATGATAAGGTTAGTGAATATCTATAATGTTTGATATCTTGCCCGATAGGAGAGCACTTTGCACAGAGCGATAGTTATTGTTCTACTATCACACTCCATTGCAATTGATTTAGTTCTTTACTGGGTGATCCATGAACGCAAACTTGAGCAAAGGTGTCACACGTCTAGCCCTAGCCCAACAAATATATGTCTTGTGTGACAAAATTAGGGAAAATAATAATTTTATTGTTAAACTCCAGGACAAAGTCAGGATATTCCTACCGTAACAAGAACAACCCTCACCAATATTTGGGGTATAAACCGATATGTAAAATCCCCATTCCCCTACCTTGATTTGAAATCACGACCTAGTGATCACTAGCCGCATGTCTTACTGACGGAGCTAAATTGACAAGTCTTAGATAAAGTCTTATTTCATTCTAATAAATAAATATAGAAAAAAAATATATATTTCTATAATTTTTTAAAATTTAATATATATACAATACAAAAGTTGCAGTATTCATCTTCTGTCAGAATAGAAGTCTTATTTTTTAATTATTATCAGACGAAGTATTGTAACCAATTGTATTAGTTTTGACTACTATTTACCATCATCTTAATCTGTTATAAAAACAACTAAAAATAAAGATGTAGATACATAGTAGTCAAAACTGATACAATAGGCCAAATAATGATAAAAATATTGTCAAAAGGAGATAACTACTATATACTTTGTACATGATAAAATATGCCGATATACCTAATTTGGGCGGTGGGATATACACTCACGATGTTATCCGGCACGATAATAATCTCGTGGACACAAACGATGAAGAAGTAAACACACAAAAGGTTGAAAATATGTGGATGCGCGTAAAGCGTAAATTACGCAGACAGTTTGGAACAAATAGGAAACTGTTTACTTCTTATTTACACGAGTTCGAAACATTATTTACTCTACTAATTTTTTATATTAGTTTCAACTGTATATTCAATTTAGTGTTACACATATGAAAAGATATTTAATTTTTGTTGTTGTTAATTGCAACCTCAACCCTAACTCTAAACACTAACCCTAAATTATATTCTTTGTTGTTAAATTTAATAAAATACAGTTTTAAATGGTCAAGTTTTCTGCTTTCATTTGTTCCGTAATATGTTAGCAGCAGCTTAAATAATTGTGTCTACTGAAGTTATCTTCCTTTGACAACATTTTTGACGAACCTATTCCTAACTATTACCCAAATAATATTCAGTTTTTCATCCGCATCACGAAATCATACTATGGACCTTAATACTGTCACACCCAAGTTTTTAATTTGTTTAAAGAAATATATGATCGCACTATCGACCGAAAGATTCTGTCCAAAAGTATTTTATTATTTATCTACTTATATAAACAGTGTGATTTCTTTTCTGTTTCTCTGTCCGTAACAATGGAATCTTCCACTTGAAGGTAACAATTTAGCTGATAAAAATATCTGCTGAAACAATGGACTCTTCCACTGAAACGAATTCAGTAATTTCTTTTCTAAAAAACCAGCTCATAGAAATTCAAATATTTCTCTTTAACTAGGGGGATTAACTAGTTTGATATAAATAAAGCTTAACGAACAAAAGAATCTGATATCATGCGAGGGTATGGAAACTTAAAAGGTTTTTGTCTCCTCAGGATCAGCTCAAACCTTTAAGACGTGCTTGACTCCAAGGATTATTATATACATTCCATCATCAGAACTGGGCTTTATAGTAGAACATATTGAACTAGAAAGCACTCAGAGCGCACACCTCTGTCAACGCCATAAACTAAATAAAAACTGAATGAAAATCAGTTCATAAAGTGCAGGGGAGGTAACTGTTATTTTCAATTTCCCAATGTTTTAATAAACGAAGAAAAAAACTCTCAATCGAAAAGATTCCTGGATCCACCCCAAAATTTAATCAATTCTTTCTTAACCCATGGCCCACCGTCCCAGAAAATCTAATTTGAATTCATTGAGAACTTTTGGAGATATTGTGTTGATAAACTGATATGAATAAATACATATACCTCTTCCAACTTTGTTGGCAGAGATAAAGTAGAACAACTGCCTGGTTTCGTATTTTCCACGAGCCGAAGCTTAAAATATTGGCGTAACACAATCTTCTTACCCCCACATTCCTCTCTCTTCGCTCTTGTGTCGTATTAAGCTAAGCTTGGTAAATATCAATAAACATTGAATTAAATAGGCGGATTTAGAGATTGAACTGTAAATTGAACAGCGCACCCGTACGGAATTTTGCCGCTATCTTTTGTGAGCAGTACCCTTTGTGAGATCGCTGCATACGTGTCCAAGGGAACTACTTCGAATGAGACAGTGGAAACTAGGTGTTAGGGTAATTCATTTTTTTTATAGTAAAAGACCTTTTGGCAGCACCTCGTATAGTAATAATATTTATTTGGAATCTGATATAGTTATATTTATAAATAAATAAACAGTGTGTACTATAAATACGAACTTTTATGATAGCTTGAAAAAATCCGGGTACGCATATCTCTCCTGCCTACTTAGGCTAATCACGTTTGGTCGTTTTTCTCAAACTATTCTCGGATGTTCTTTTATACCATTTCCTCTAACTATAAACCAATCTTTATGCAAATGTGTCCTCTTCCTAATTCTACTGTAATACGGTCCGCTTCGCTAGGATTTGGAATTAATGCAGGGCCGTCCGAACCGGGGGGCTTCAGCACCCCCAATAATTTGCTACTATGTGTTCCTTATTTTTTAGAAAATGCTACAAAAAGCTAGCTTTAAGATTACAGAAAGAGTAAATTATCCCCTTCAATTATTTTTTGCTAGTTCATAGGTGTACAATAGATCTATCCTGAGTCTGTGGATTACTTGAAAAATACATTGATTTCTGACAGATTTTGAAGCTCTATTTTCAAAGATTCCCTAAGCAGCCTTCTGTTCATAATTACCTTCATCAATTAGATATCTAAATATCATCATATATCCATCAATTAAATAGTGCACTTTTTACAATACGGGTGTTTTCCAGCGATCTAAAGTGTGTGATCTATGAAAGATTTCCGCTTCTCTTGCAGCCCCCCCCCATATGAATTTCGTTCCGACGGCCCTGTACTGTCCCAGCAAATGACACCGACTAGTGCCAGCTCTTCTTTCACACCAAATACGATAGCCAATTGCGCTACGACCCGGAGAACGGAGTAACTTTCGAAGCGTGGTACCGACGATACGAAGAAATTTAAAAAAAAATGATTAAAACTTGGCCGGATGATAAAAAAGTATGACTTTGATTGTAAAAAGTTAGGTGAGACAGAACACAAAGTTCTGTAATTTCATCTTACCTAAAAAAACAAACCCTGATGACTTGAGTAGGGAAGATACATTAAACGTTCTAAATAAAATCTTTGGCGAAAAAGCATCTCTATTTCATACCAGATACCAGTGGCTACAATTAACAAAAAATGACGACTTTGTCACTTACGCAGGTACTGTAAATAGAAAATGCAAACGTTTCAAGTTAAAGGCTCTAATAGAAAACCTGTTCAAATATTTCATTTTTGTAATGAGTCTTAAATCGTCTAGGGGTGCAGATATCCGAACAGGAATACTTCCCAAAATTGAGCAGGACCCTACAGTAAATCTACAGTCAGTTACCGAGGAATGTCAAAGATTGATAAATCTAAAACATGATACCGCGGAAATAGAAAAACGCGAAACACCAATAACTATAATGTACATGATGTACAGTGAAACTGACAGAAGAGATAAATACGGAAAATCTACCTTTCAGGCCTTCCTGGTAATGTGGAGCGTATCATTTTATTAAATATTGTCCGTTCAATAATCGTACAGGTTATACATGTGGTTTAAAAGGCCATAAACAATCTCACTATAAACCAAAATTAAATTCCAAAAACAGAATTCACGTCCTGGTAACGCCGTAAATGGGATTTTAACGATGAGAAGGAAATTTTCCATCGTGCAGAAAATTCGTAAAAGGGAAAATAAATAATTTCCTTGTAAAATTACAGCTTGACACGGGCTCTAATATAACAATAATATCAGAAAACATGGGGGAACAATCAATTCAAAAAAGGCTAAAGGTGTTTTAAATTGAGATTTACAGGAGAACTTGAGTGTGCTGTAACCTTTCAGGGTAAAACTACATATACTGTCGCCTATATTATTGAGGGGAAAACAGTTAAACTTTTTAGGCGCAGACTGGTTTTTCCATGTGGGACGAGTAGGCCGGGGGCCAGCAGGGCCTAACGTGCACCCCCACCCCATGATTCTACATTTAGGGTACC
>VCCN01004184.1:4491532-4502102 GCA_006491835.1 Architeuthis dux | reverse complement strand
CAAGAATGCTACATACCTATCATCACGAGCAAGATACATCGTTGGAAGGCTGATCAACTCTTCTTTCTAACGATACCCATCTGTGTTTATACTTCCATCAAGATTAATGTCTGAAGAAATAGTACTGCGTACTAGAAGCTTTCTCGAAAAATGCTACATACCTATCTTCGCATTCTTCGGGGTAAATTCCAATGTACAAGAGATACCTATCTTCACAATTTTGGCTGTATCACCCGGAGCACGTTTTGAAAGATTCTCTTTCCAACGGTATCCATATGTATATACATCCATGAGGGATTCATTACACAATCCAAAGAAATAAGATTGTGTTCTTGAAATTTTCTTAGAAAATGCTACATACCTATCTTCACGGTTTTAGCTGTAACTTCCGACCTACAAGGGATACAGTCTTGCAAGGTACACCGTTGGAAAGCTGATGAAGTTCTCTTTCTAACGTCATATGTATATACTTCCTTCAGAAATAATGACCACTATCTGAAGAAATAGGACAGCGTACTAGTCATTTTCTTGAAAAATGACATCCTTAGGAACATTTTGGTACCCTATTTATAGAGTCATGGGGGTGGTGGGTGCACAGTGGGTTCTGTTTGGCCCCCGGACTATTTTACCTAATAGTATATCCCCGTTTACCATCGCATATCAGATGCTGATTTTTAAGGTAAGTAGGCTAACACCATTTAGAAGGCTGGCGCAGCATAATCTTTCTGCTTCCGTTGCTCCAATTTAACGTTGTGCTGGAACAAGCTGAGTTGTAAATATCTATATCCATTGGCGCGTAGGTGACAGTTGTCATCCGTTCATTTCAAAATGTATTTCGGTATTAAAGGAAGGAAAATAATGGAATTAAAACATTATAGACCTTTCATCAGAAAAAATGTTTTTATATAAAGAATGGTTTCTCTGCACAATTATAGCAAATTATTTTATGTTATTAAAGTTAGAAGAGAAACAACTATAACTTGCTTCCTATGGATTGCATTTTGAACATCATTTTCTCGTAGTTCAATTCCTTTTAGTTCCATGCAAGAATGCCCATCATCCATACGCCTACTGTAGGATTAAGAAACAATTTTCTTGGTGTGTAACAAAAGTGTGGTTCTAAAACGAGATAAACGCCATTTAAAAAAAATGTATTTAATTAAATTAAACATCAAATTATAGATTTGAATTGTTCATCTTAAGGACTTGAATTGTTCACCTTATAGACTGCACATATATAAACAGATTGTAATAAGATAAAAAAAATTCAAACCCAGAATTTGATTTTTAATTTAATTAAACACATTTATTTTTTAAATGGCGCTTATCGCGTTTTGGAAACACGCTCTTCAAAAGATCCAAGTATCGACCCAAGTGAAAATTGAAAGGTCTTCAAATCTAGACAATAAAGTCAGTCTTCCCTTGTTCATCAGCGAGTATTTGCGAGAAGTGGTGTAAATAAGATCAGCTTATTAGCATACAAAGCAAATTTGTTGAACCGTGTAAAATGCTCAGGGTGTTAGATAATAACGTGTAAACTAATTCAGGATGAAAGAAAAAACAAAACAGAAAAATAACAGAAAATGAAAAAAAAAAGAAGAAATACTGAAATAAGACGAATACATTCAAAATAAAAGGAAAATACACACATAAAAGAACAAATATAACAAAAACAAAACAAAACGATATAACCAAAAAAGAAAGCAGTTTCTTCATAAATTCCCGCGGGTTACTTCACAGAGACGGTTTCCCGAGGTAAAATACGAATTCTGGTGAAGTTTTTGATAAAGGAAAAAAAATTCGATAAAGCACCTGGCAGAGAGAAGGAAGGTTGTTCTGAGACTATGCTAGAAACGTTCAACTTTATGGTTTAATACAATACTAGTAAACTATTTTTGTCTATAGCTTTGAGAAGAGTCATTAACAAACTAACTTTTGTTCAGACAATCTCATCTCCTTTTCCCATTAAGTTTAAAGATGATGCAAAGAGTATTGCATTTTTTGACGAAAACCTTTATTCCTATATATCCATGAATCGGCCGAAACGCTGTGTTAACATCAAAGGGATTGTATTGCCAGAACAAAGGTTGGTATGTCTACTAGTACACTAGTTAATCCCCATGAACATTTCACGGAAATATTTGAATTTATATGAGATGATTCATTTAGAAGACTAAGAAAACTACTAAATTCGTTTCAGTGGAAGAGTCCATTGTTTCAAATGTTGGGTTGGAGATATTTTTAATCGCCAAAAGTGTTACCTTTAAGTGGAAGAGTCCATTGGTACGGACAGATAAACAGAAAAAAATCACACTGCTCATCAAGTAGATGATTGTTGTTTTATCGGCTCTTTCGAATCTGGACTTAATAGAGACATCATTTTGTGAGTCGCAGAGTGACTTGACACTAAGAATCAGAACTCAAACGTTGGTAGCAGCCCTAAGCTGTACTCTTGAGCTATGCTTGCAAATACATGTTGGAATAAACAATATTGGTTTTATGATTAGATTTGTATTTATCACTGACTGGAAGAGATTGGATTTTAAACTGATCTGTTAAACTGATCTTAGGCTATGGAAGTGTAACAAAATCGAAAATCTGACCCCAAAGTTCGAATCCCAAACATAAAGACCTCTGCTCCAATCATAGAGCTATACCTAAGAATACAAATCTATTCTAGGTGTTTTCCAAAATCAAATGTGTGCTATTCGTGACAGTCAAACGGAATAATTTCTGCATAATTATTCCAGATCGTAAAAACCGAAACGTAATCTATTATGGTTCCGTCAAACTCTCATTCTTCCCATGGGATCCATTCGCCTTTCGTTCCCATAGACAAATTCCAAGTCCACGTTGTCATTGGAAATTATGCTAATGGGAAAATATCTAAACGCCGAAGCAACGTCCCCTTTCATATGATACGGGTCATTTCGCCTATCAAGACAGGCGTGTATTGAGGTGATGCGAAGATTATAGCATTTTTTGACGAAATATTTGATTCATATATCCATAGCCTCATTACTCAGTTTTTATTCTGGGTTTTTATGGCCTTACGACAACTTACAGTGAAATTGTGTATTCCATCATAAAACCAATTTCGGTTTTGATTCGATGAATTCTACCAACAGTGAGGATTTTCAAGGTAAGCAGACTTTCATACCTTGGAAGAATAGCTTAACGCAACTCTCTTACGTCAAAACATGCACATTCGGGTTTTTGGGTATAAATATATATATATACATTTTCGTGTTGAAAAGGTATTTAGACTTTTTTGAATTACATGGTATTTTCAAAATGTATGAGTTGTCAAATCAACAGTAATGAGTAGTTCTTGTTCATTTTCCAAGCTTACTCGTTTACTTCTTCTTTAATAACCAGGCCCTTTAATAACCGGACCACTCTAAAACATTATTTTGAAATCAGCGGTACAAATTCTTAACGATTGGCAAGTTTCATTACTGGTACATTTGATTTATACATACACTCCCGACTGTAGGGTGGGTTTTCAGCTAGTTCCTGTGGAAGATCTAAATAGTGCCTTTGGTCCAAATAAGTGGTCAAAACTATTTTGGCTACTTAGATATTACATAAGGAATCAGACTTTTAGTCTCTCTCTCTATATATATATACAGAGAGAGAGAGATGGATGGAAATTATTATCGGGTTGAGCGCGAATGCAGACCACGCACCATTATCATTCAGTTGCAAATCATCCGCATGTTTTTTGCATTCTTTAAGTTAGGGCATTTTAGGGGTACCTTAATTCAAAACCTCTGGCTACAATACACCGTTTCGGCTACTGAGCACATACAGATAAACATAATCAGACTTTTAGTATGATATAGATATATGGAAATCAGATCATTGTTATCGCAGACCCCACATTATTACTTTTTGTTTTAATTTTCAAAAACCAACTTGCTAAAAACGTGTCCCATCAGTACGTACATACATAACATTTCATGGGGATATGGTGTGTGGTTCCAGAGTTAGGCTGTCACATACGGACGGACAGCCATTTGGTGAATTATAGATGGATGTTGCGGCACTTGCTATTCCTCGAGGATTTTTAATCCAATTCTTCTTCTTCTTCTTCTTCTTCTTCTTCTTCTTCTTCTTCTTCTTCATTCTGAAGCACCCATTGGTTTAATTCTATTCTTATCCATTTAACTCATTTCTTTCACTTGTATTTGTATATGTACGGTTGCTTCTCCATGACTCCATCCTGCGTATAACTCCGGACAAGATATACATATCAACTCCACACACACCCATCCGCACATAAACACACATTTACACTTGCACACACCCAAACACACACACATACCCCCACACGCACATACACACACACACCACACACACACTTACACATACATACACTACCCACACTCACGTACCCACACACACAAAACACATTCCCACACATCCATATACTCACACACACTCTAGCACGCATGCACAGACACCCACACTTGGCTTTAATCACTTGACAGTGGGAGACAAAGAATACAGCAAACAAGCTGATAACACCATCACCAATGTCTGGACATTGACATTACAGACCGATCAAAACTGATAAACCAATAAATTACACCTCCCGACACCCAGACACTAACTCATCCACACACTCACACCCCGCACACGCTAATATAAGGCCCCCAAAATACAATCAACATGTGTACAAGACACACGGATCTCTCTCACATACGAATCTCGGCCCCGACAATACTAACATGTATATGTTCCAGACATTCACAATGCATGAATGTTTTTTCTCTCACTTCCAAAAGATGCGCTGACACACGTCTATTACGACATCTGTCGAAACTGCAGATCGCAAAACGCAAAAGATTTTAAAAAATAATAATGAACTTTCATACATATACTCCTGGTTTGTCTTAAATTTATTTGTACCTCTATATATATACGAATTCTGTCCAGGAAGTATCTAGACATATAGTATTAAAGAAAGGTATTGATACAACTTCTTAATAGTATATGAATTTGTATCTGGTGGTTCTCGTGGATCAAGTGACAACAGGTCTCCTTAATACTCCAGCGATCTCCTCTGTATTCTTTCCTAGTTCAATAATGCTGTTGTTTCAATTCTCCCAGTCTTTTCTTAAGGGTCTTTGTTAGGTGGCCTAACGGTTAACGACACGGAAAATGAAATCGGCGAACCGAGTTCAAACACCGACTGGGACAGTTCACTTCGCATTAATGCCCTTGGGAAATATATGAATCCTCTTCTCTCCACAGCTGTGGGCAAATAACAAAGCAGTTGGAGCCCTTTAGCCCTATAAAGACATTCCAAATTGAGTCAGGTATGCCGAAGTCGTATTTCGCGATGAAACCTCGATGTTCCACTTCGATAGGAAATACATTTGTTATCCAATTATATCTCCTTTGTTTTTCTCGCCTATTTCCATAATCTCCTGAGCCCAATCGACATAAGAAAGGAAACATTAGTTCAACGATATTAACCTTTTTGAGTTAACTGACTAGATGATCGAGTGGTCAACGTGATCCCAGCAGGAAAGGCGAGACGACGTTTTACATTTACTGCAAATCTCCAATCTGTATAATCGTCAACCTTATATGAGTTGCGTTCTTTTTAAAAGTCTGTCAGCTTGGGTCGAAAGATAAAAGGATCCTGTGTGCTGTGGTATTTATCCCGGCATTAATTACATTCACTCTTTATTATCTCAGTCTACGATGTATACCATTGTCGACACAAGTATCCCATTTTTGTGCAATGGATCCGCATTCCCTTAACAATAACGAAACTGCGACGACAACATGTAATTCTGAGCTAATCTACTATATTCACCAATTATGTAATGACAGTTTCATCTCCGTCTTTGCACAGACGACATATGCTATTTTGTCATGTTTTGTCTATCTTGGTTTTGATGAAACTCCTTCCAATATACTTGTTTTGAGCTGCTACGATTAGGGATCCTGTTTTCATTTTCACGTGTCCTTTGCGCAACCATGTGCTGGTCATTTCGTTGCTTAAATTCTCTACAGAGATTTGTTTTTTTTCCATTTTCCAATGTCGTTTAGCTTTTGAGTTTTCGGAGTCAGCGTTTGTTGTACTTTTACAGATTATGTTTTTGTACATTTACATATCTAATGGTTGCCGCTGGGGATCGAGTGACGGCAAGCCGCCTCAAATCTCCAGCACCTTCCTCAGCACTCTTGCTGAATTCAGCACTGTTGAGATCTGTTCAGTCTCAATGTTTCCTAAAATCTCCAATTTCTCCAATCCCAACTTCTAGTGTTTTTGGTACAGGTCCAAGTGCGTCAGTTAATATTGGCACAACTCCAACCCTCATATTCCACAGCTTCATCAGTTCCCAGGCGAGGTCCTGGTATTCCCCCCCCTTTTTTTCTGTCTCCATCCTGTTGTTTGTTGGAACAACCACATCCACCTACGCCCTGGAAGAATGTCTTTTCCTTGTTCACAACAATTACATCCGGCTTTCTATCCGGTTTGTCTGATCTCAAAATCCCAATATACTTTTAAAACTTTCTAGGGCAGCTTCTTGTTTGCGCTCATACCTTTGTCTATATGGCCAAACCGAAGTCTGTTGCATAATTCCCGGTGTAACACTGTTCCTACCCTGTTCTTATGCTCTTTTTGTTCCGGCTTGCTACTTTCACTTATGATCTGATTTATATTCTTTTCTCTTTCTCCGCGAGGACATGTTCTGCTTTTCTGTGTTTTGTCTATATTTGCCTCGATATAATTGGTTCCGAGGAGTTTTTTTCCTTCTGAGTGGCTATACAAATAGAGAGAGTGGGGGGGGGGGCGGCGAAAAAAAGGGTCTGGGTCTGATTTCATTTAGACTGTAGATAGTCTGATAATATTACATAAAGGCACTTATAAAGACAACCAATCGGTCCTAGAAAGCAAATCACTAATTAACTCCGGACCAACTATTCTCTTCTAAATAAAACAAGCCTGAAAGTCAGACCATAGATGCGCTATTTGAACAAGAGTTCAGTTAAATGTTGAGATATGTTTAAAAAAACACCGCGATATGAGATATGTTTAAAAAAAATACCGCGATATGAGATATGTTTAAAAGAATACCGCGATATGAGATATGTTTTAAAAAATACCGCGATATGAGAAATGTTACAAAAATGTCTTAGCTTCTTCTTACAACACAGTTTGATTTCGAGAATTGATTTTTAAAAAAAGAACAAACAAATATTCTTTTATTACGTCATTACAAAGTTACGTTCTTTATGTTGATATGTCGACTTGTCAGATAGTCAGTCAGTGACAATTATCGTTGCTAGAGAAGCGTAGCTCATCTAAAATCTTTATTACACAACTATTTATATTTGTATTGGGTGTATCTCCAATATAACTTTTTAGGAATGCGTATTTTAATTATCCCGATAAAAGGAGAAATTAAAGAGTTGAGATGTACATATTTCATTGAAAATATAAGTAAATATGTACATTTTTTATTGGAAACTGTAACACTATATACAGAAATTGAAAACGCTGACACTATATACAGAAATATGCTTATTTTATTGAAAATATATATAGTACATATTTCACTAAGCATATATGTAGAGATGTACATATATCACTGAAAATATGTGTAAAGATGTACACATTTCATTGAAAATATAGCTAGAGACGTACATACGTCTTGAAAATATAATTAGAGATTATTATTAATATTATATTTTTTTTTTAGATATGCCTGTTTGGGCATCTCCAAATTATACATGTACATATATGTACCGCAACAATAACTGTCAACATAGGCTTCTTCAGTTTTCAAGTGGTTCTGGTTATCTGCCTGGCTGTCTATCTATGTATGTGTCGCGCTTATATTCCGCACCAATAAAGCTAGAGAGCTGAAAATTTAAACATTTACTTCTCATTGTGTCTAGAAAAAACGTTTTTAACCCCCCTCCCAAGTCTTTTTAGTGTGTGTGTGTGGGGGGGGGCAATTTACAATGTAATTTTATGCTACTAAATTGAACCCTTAGTTTGTGTCGGGCAGCGTTCGCGCTTGTTTTTTTTATTGTTTTTTTTAATTCAGACTTTTTTTAGTGATCACCACCCAACAAAAGGCGAGAGAAGTAATACATTCACTGATCACTCCTTTTTCCAATGTTTTTAATTGATTACCCCCAAAACGGCATGCTGCCAAAAGACGTTGGTTACGTGACGGTTTCTATTGAGGGACTAACCAGATCTGTATTCTAATATTGAGTACTCTCTCATATGTAATTAAATATTTATATTTTTAGTTAAATATATCTGTCTTTCTTGCATTTCTCTTTCATGTATTTTCTTTTATATTTGACGAAGGCAATATCCAACAAAAACTATTCATCACATTGGTGACCACAGACTAATCAATCTTTACTCATTTCTCAGTGAATTAATCTGTCAAATAATGGTTAAGAACGACATTTCTCAACAGGTTTATTTTTTCAAAATCTTTCTTAAACGTTTCATATTTGATACTTGATTTTGCCTATTCACACCTAAACGTGGGTAAATCTGTTGGCGTAATGAAACATCTGGCTGGTTGATTTCTCTACCATAAAAACAGTATTTACTCACGCTCACGATTGTACAAAGTCAAGTACTAGTACATATATTTACATAAGCACAATAGTAGACTTACCTTCAAAAAGCAGACAAAAGGCAGACAAAAAGCGAAAACACACACACACACACACACACAGACACACATGCATACACATGTATATATACATATACACAAAGATAAATTATCACTTGCTCACACACTCAATTATGTAATCTTTCATTTATCTTTACTCACAAACAAGCTAATGGATATAGGCAGGTTAACTGCGAATGGCGGGAATTTCCGTCATTGCAGTTCTATGGCTAACTCAATAAAATTTCCGTTTCATTGTGATTGATGGAAACTCACATCTATCTGTGAGTCCGGGTTTTTATCTTGCAATGGATAGTTTGCAATGGATTATCTTGAAATAGGCAGCGGCTTTTTATCTTGGAATGGATAACTATTACACTTCGCCACCTGTTGCCGTTAATGGGTTAATCTTAGCCGTGTCTGGCACAAGGTCACAGTAATAAGGATACCTGGTGAATAGCCTCGCGATACTAGGTTGTTAAGCATCCCCTTATGGCAGTTATTAGCTGAAGCCAACTTTCACTGTCGATAATAAAATTATCCATTCCTTAATTTCATACTGTCGGCATAGGGAACCACTTCATATCACGTGCCTTAAAATACGATCGGTTAGAATAAGGAGGCGAGCGAATATGTATGTTTCGGGTCGCTGCTGTTAGCTCAGTGGTAAAGAGCAGGACTGCGTATATGTTGCTTCCAGGATGGACGCGGTTTCGATCCCCCCCACAGCGCTCGTGTCTTTATTCATTTATACGATCTAGGCCGCCCTTTATGATATGGGTTCTCAATTATAATTATCATATTCTGTCGGATATAAAATGTATCCATTCCTTGATTTCATACTGTCGGCATAGGGAAGCACTTCATATCACGTGCCTAAAAATACGATCGGTTAAAATAAGTTTCTAGAATAATCTGTTTCTGGTCGCTGCCTTTTCATGGTAGTGCTGTTAGCTCATATATCTATGTATATCTCCATGAAAATGTTCTTATTTCAAATAGTTCTTCTTACGATCGAACTCCTTCTTGTTGTTTGTGTTGTTAGCACGACGTTTCGGCCTATCCATTCTCTGCCCTTCCTCAGGTGTAATATCCGAATGTAATGGTGGTAAACAGAAGATTTTAATTTTTTAATTTCAAAGAAGGTAACCCTTATAACGTAGGATTCGGGTGTTTCTTTATCCTTGCCTTGTCGGGTTTGGGCCTGTTGAGCAGCGGAAGCCGCATCGAATTGAACGCACACAAACAAGAAGGAGTTCAATCGTCCGAAGAACTATTTGAATGTTAATGACCCTTCTCAAAACTGTAGAAAATATGTTCTTATCTTTCTGCATGTTTAAGTATAAATATGTATATAGATATTTATATTTATGCATTATATATAAATATGTACATAAACACTTAGTAAATATCAAGTATATTCTGCTTCATTAAGTTTAGCTTAATTTGACACAAGGCCACAGTAGTGGAGGACCCAGTGAGGATCGAACTCATTAGAGTAGTAATGATCAGCATCAGAAGCTTGTTAACCATTACTACACTGATTGTGTTTTCATGAAATTACTGAAATGTTCACAAAATCCCTACGGATTCCACGAAATCACTAGTTTCGCAATCTTACTGTAACATATATACACACAGAAATACACATATATGTATATATCTATTTGTGAATATTAATATTCATATGAAATCCATGTCCACCAGAAAGGTATTAACAGACAAGGGAAGACAGTAAGACAGGAGAACCTGCATGCAGATTATCAATATCTTATTAACAAACAATATTTGTGGTTGACTTCGTTAATATATTCATACTTATTCACACCATCTCTCTCTCATATACAATACTGAAGAATGTAATTATACATGAAACACCGTGTCACTAGTCGTCGTTGAAAGTT
>VCCN01004184.1:4185518-4204274 GCA_006491835.1 Architeuthis dux | reverse complement strand
TATATATATATATATATGTGTGTGTGTGTGTGTATGTGTAAAGGAGGCCTAAGTACCTCGTAGTTTGATCCTCACTGGCTGTCCCAATACTATGACCTTGGGCCAGATCAAGCTAAGCTTAGTATATGATCATATTCATGAGATCTGCTTAGCGGTTGAGGTAGTTGCAAATTCCCCACTTGGAGCACTTAAAAAAGTAAAAGTAAAGCGTCCGTCTTTTACGAGACAACGCCCAATGGGTTATGGAGCCCGGTGACGAAGATCCGGTTTCTGTTGCATACGTCAGCTTAGTGATCCTTGCAAGTTTCAAGTCTGGTCGATACCAGGACTTTATTCTTACAGGTTTTTAATGACCACTCTTTTGGTATGATGCAAGTCCACCGAAGGGATATCTCCACCCTAATCACACAGCTTAGAGTGTACTCAATTAGCTGCTGAGTGCACAGGGAAATGTGTCCTAATGAAGAGTTTTCCACACTCTTCGCTCATAACGGGAATCGAACCCAGGACCTTCCGTGTGTCAGGCAGACATGCTAACCATTACATCATCCGAGCGGACTTGGAGCGCTTATGGTAAAAATACAGGCTAGGAATCTGAATGGTTGTGTAGAGGTAGCTAGACTAAGCTATGCTTTGTTAATATCTATCTATCTATGTGGGCTCTATTCGCTGGGAGCAATTATTATCAAGCTAGTGCTGTAGACTATTAATGCTGTGGTGAGATCGATCCTCACTGTGTGCTCCATACTATTGGTTCTGTACTAATCTAAGCTTGAATGGAATGACATACACTAAAGACGACACTGGAGTGTCTCCTCCAGGGCACATACATAGGCGAAGCGTATGAAGACCATGGGATGCCGTCAGAATCCCTCTCGCTGATTTAGTCCAAAGGAAAGCAGAGAGCGTCTGGCATCAGCGTTGCTGCAGAAGCTGTCGGAAGGACGTCAGATTTGGTGTCAAACCGCCTTAAGAGGGTTTGTGTGTATGTGTGTGTGTGAGTGTGCGAGTTTGTATGTATGAGAGAGAGAGAGAGGGGAGAGCGAGAGAGAGAGAGGGAGGAGAGACAGCGAGAGAGAGATGTGCTTATTTGTATTGATAGATCACGGTTTTAGCGAATTCTTCATGATGTGTGAATGCTATGCCGTTTTCGATGTTCAGTACAGTCTCAAATGAAACTAACTATTATTTGTAACTATAAACTATTGTTTAACCTGTGGTTTAAGCAGGTCAACTTCTGAGCCTTTCCTTTGAGCTCGTGCGTCAATGTAATCAGTTTTCAGCTTTATTTGTAAGTCGTAAAACATGTTGAGTGTTTCGAACTGCAATATCCTCCTGCCTTCACGCTCAGCGAAAACTGGTTTATGGACAGCAGCCCAGCGTCTTAGTCTCTCAAGTCGAAAATAATTTAATACTTGCCAAATATTTATCTAATTAACCATTCAACACTCACATGAATCTGAATCAAAGACGATTTATCTAATAACAGGTCTGATAGAAATACAAATCAAAGCAAATCGATAAGAAGAGTACTTTGCATTAAACTAAAACGATCAAAATCAATCAAACAGTCTATTTAATTATTCCCATATTTGTTTGTTTATATTGTGTCCAAAGTTCTCAGCATAGGTTTCTTCAGTTTTTACGTTGGTCTGGCTGGCTACGTACATCACGCGCATAGGCCTCACCAATGGATCTAAAGGGCTGAAAATTTAAACATTTACTCCTTATTATGTCAAGAAAATCCCCCCAACACAAAAGGTTTGTAATGGTGAGGGGGTTCACTTTGTAATGTAAGTTTATGCTAAATTGATCCCTTAGTTTGTGTCCGGCAGCATTCTCACTTGTTTTTTGTTTTTTTAAATTCAGACATTATTAATGATTACTGCCCAAAAGAATCTGACAGAAGTAACTTATTCAGTAATCACCCCCTTTTCCAATTTTTCAATTGATCACCCCCAACATGGCATGCTGCCAAAATGCGTTGGTCACGTGGCGGTTTCTATTGATTGATTAACCAGACCTTTGCTCATGTTTTAATGTTTTTTATGTATATATCTAGTATGCGGTGTTCGAGCTCGGGTAAGAGCCAGGATTTGGAGTGCTGAATATCAGGGCCCGCCTCACAGTACGCAATACAATCTTATACATCATATCAATTTTGCATTAGTGCTTTTGTCAAATCTGCAATACCTACATAATCTATCTATCTATCTATCTATCTATCTATCTATCTATCTCTTCGACAAACAGTATATGTACATTTTTAGGTTTATTTGTCATTTGGTTCCCGCTTGTCGTGGTATAATGGTAAGCAATAATAACTACTGAATAGTTCGATCCTCACTGGATGCTCCGTACACGGGGCCTTGTGCTAAAACCAATCTATGCTTAGTAAATAACCATTTATATAAAAAAGATCAACATGGATCAGAGAAAGGACTAGAGTGAAGGATATTATACAACTAATTAAACAACAAAAATGGAAATGGGCTGGCCACCTAGCAAGAAGAAATGACAATAGATGGGGGAAAAGATTAACCGATTGGTGTCCATGGGACAGTAAAAGAAGTAGAAAAAGACCAGACACAAGATGGAGAGACGAGATAGAAAGGTTTGCCGGTAAAACTTGGCAAAGACTAGCACAAGATAGGTTGTCATGGAAGGAAATGGGAAAGGCCTTTGTCCAGCAGTGGACTTATAACGGCTGATGATGATGATGATGATATATATATATATGTGTGTGTGTGTGCGCGTGTGTGAGTGTGTGTGTAAATATAATTGTAACTTATAACTAATGTTACTTTCTTTTCACCACATATATTTCAAGCTTTAGATAAATTCAAAACGTCACTATGAGTATTAGATCAGTTTCGCCTTTTCTGACAGGAAGAAATACTTCCAACATAAACTGAATGGTAGCACACTGGCGGCAATCGCAAACATCAGGGAATGCCCTTATCTTTTTTAATTACTGCACCAAGGAATTGCTTCCTGTGCCATGATTTCCTTATTTCATTGCAAAAGAACAAAGTGCATCAACCTAGAACCAGAATAATGAAAGATAAATAGCGAAATACTCAACTTTCATATCATAGGGATGGCTCATTGTTAATTGAAAACAATGACATGTGATATCACTGAACACGGTGTCTCACGATAACCCTAAATCAACATACTATCAATAGTTGTAATTGATTTACCGCCAGAAACCATGAAATCCAACCTAGATTTAAACCAGCGATGGAGGTTCCCGAACGTTTATTGTTTACCTTTTAGTTCTACCGGGATTTCACCAACCACTCCCATCAAATGCTGTAGAGAGTGCTGCAGTCCTTTGGGCAAGCCCAAGAGCACAACTTTAACACGCCCCTTCACGATGGTTCTATCTTCTCGGGAAAAAAATCAAGCCTTCCCAACCCGCACGCAGCTTCGAACATGGCAGACGCCACCCTTCTCTTTACCAATGAGTCAGCTATTAAACTCCACAGAAAGAGACAAATATTTCGGTTCTTGCACAGCTCGCGTGGTGTGCACAACTCGCATCGAAAACGTCAAGAATATCCAAGGAGGCACGATTGTAAATACCGTTACATTCCACCAAGTATGCACGCTCTTTTTGGAGCGAATCATCCAGCTACAGAAACATATTTAGCATACAGAAAAGATGGCTGACAGTATATATCACGATAGCAACATGCTTTTGACGTGAAAAGAACAGAACAATGGACCACATACAGTGCACGTACGCCTTACAGAATGGAATCAGAAAAATGTAGCATGTCACTGAGATTCTATATTAAAAAAAGAAAGATCATTAGATAGATAAACAAAAAAAGAAACAGGTCTCTTTAAAAAAGTAAATCGGGTTTACTTTCTTTTTGAAATACTAACATTGGAATAGCTATCCCTATTGCAAGAGTATTTACGAAGCAGGTCGTCAAAGTTCTTAAAAGTCGGAAACGATACTCTTTGGGTAAAACGTACAGAAGAGGATAACTGACATTGTAGTGAGGTTAACTCTGTCCAGCCTTGTTTTGTCTCTGTGAGATACATCATTTTTGAACGAGGCCACATTCTGAACCACAATTTTGAGTCATTTGCTTCTACAATCCTAGAACTATTCTGAGTGTCCATAAGGTTACTCAACGTCTATTAAATAATTCACCATTGCAGATACCTACACATACTTGAGCAAGGTCTGCAATATAAGGAAAAAACGTCTCAATTGAACGACAATTTAGGGATAAAATCTCTATTTCGTTATATATCTATCTGTATACCTATGTCTATATTAATTTATATGAAATCAAATGATAGATAATTTCTATATCCGACAGAATATGATAATTATAATGACATTTATTAGTTGAGAAAGAAAAGCTTCGGCGCTGGGCAAATATAGGCTCTCAACTAATAAATGTCATTATACTTATCATATTTATTTATATATATATGTTTGATTAAAGGCTACAGGCACGTTAATGTTCCTGTTTCCTATTTCCTGTGTTTGTATGAGTGAAGGTAGGTCAGTATTTAGTGCATGTAGGAACTGTTCGAAATGTTTTGATCGAGCACTTTCGATTATTCTTTTAGCCATTATCAAGACCGAAAACCTTAATGGTTAGGGACAAAAACTGATTATTATAGTTTATATTATAGATGGTTCTATTTATCAGCTGTATATACAAATTATAGATGTTAGTTAAATTTCATCACAATGGTTTTGGTGCATAATAATTATGTCACGCTCGAGGCAACATGTAAGCGAAATTCTACTCTTGACAGAATGTATCAACCAGTCGTTAAATACATTGAAAATCCTAGTACTTTGATTGAAGAAGCAAGAATTTGAAGCTTTTCTTTGCATTTAACATGATATTGTATATGCGTATTATCAACAAGTATTTTGGCGTATACTAGTAGGAGAAAAACAGTACTATTTTCAATTTCCTTACAGTCTATTTTCATCAATATGAGCACGAATCGCACTTTGATTGGACAAGTGGTAAGTTAGTCAACGGGATGTGGTAGTGTTTGTATGGCCAACGTATGGATTAGATGTGCGTTGCAAAAGGGGTGATACAATCTCCCCAGGAGGAAGAAAATCGTATATGACATTAATATGGCTTAATATTGACGGCAATAATTATCAGAAATGATAATATTACATGTTGAAATTTGTTTTATAGTAAATTACTAATCTTATAAGTGTATCACCAGTTCGATCTTGCTTATAATTAAGATGAATTTTATTTTGTTTTCATTATATATATATACTCGTTTTCCCCTTCGTACATATATAAGAGTGGCAGTGTAGTAGAACAAGCTGTGACTTATACAAAAGCGGCGATGGTAAAGAATTAACAAAGTAGATACTTAGTATTTATTGGCGAGTCGAGAAACTATTACACCGTCCATGAGGTAATAAAAAATTACGGACTTGCAGAGGATTTGTCAAATCAACTTCTTCAGCAGAAAGAAACGAATAGCATTAAGATAATTAAACATTTGTTATCGCTTCCACTTTGAGAAATAACTATATACATATATAGCACTAGTTAGTCTCAGACCAATAATGCTTCTTTTACGTAAAAATACTGTCATTGATTTATATATTGGTCAGTTGAGTCGTATTTCCTTTTGGTGATACCAATATGGGAATCTACGATTACAACAGCACCGATATAGAACAAAAGCCGGAAAGGAAAGGCTTTAGATATTCCATCCACGCAAGGAGACAGTAATATATAATTATAGGAGTAGACAACAGTTATTTTAATAATATTTTTGTCATGGGCGATTCCTATGTTAACATTTTTAAAGGTGCGGATCTTTGAAAGAATTATAATTATTATTTTTAATTTGAAGTGTTAATGAGATTGTCCAATCAGACAAAAAAACAGAAAAAGGGCTGCATAATGAATTACCTGAAGCGTTCAGTTATGACCTCATAGCTTGATAAGAAGCAGGACAATTCTTACCTGAAGAGAGAAAAAACATAAATTTGTAAGAGATATTTGTTTATTTTTATTCAGTCAAGAGTCATAAACATACACTGAATAACATTAATGAACACGGTAAAAAAAAACAGGAAAAGAAAAAAGTATACATAAAAATGCATGTACAGAAAGTAATAAACATTAAGAAATATGCTGCTTATATTTCTTACATATAAAATGTGCCATCTCGTCATAGTGAACTAAGAGATGAAAAAGGTCAAACAAAGCTTGCAATATTATTCTCAGTCCAATAGCTTCCTTTCGTTTATATTACTCTATTTGCAAGTTCAAACTGTAACATATGAATGTACTGATCTAGCTGCTTGCATTATTATTGTAACAAAAGTATTGTTTATTTTTCACAGGTGGTGACTTGTCCCTAGAAATAACGCCCAGAAGTGGACGACCATCAGTTGTCAATTACGATGAAAACCCGACCACCAGCATTTGAAAACTTTCAGAAGGGCTAAGATCATCGAAATATATCATATGTAGAGCAGTACATCAACTTAAAAAACATACAATTGGTTAAAAAACGAAAATACTTTTGATACACCCCAATAGAACACATTCGAGAATAGTTTGAAGTAACGTAGTTTGAGACGTTCTGCAAAAGAATAAATCTTCTCTTTCAGTTGTTTTAGGAATTTCTTAGATGAAGCATGATTATTGCATATATTTTTCGAATAATCGTCTTCATCTAGTAACAATGAAAAACATGGTCCGAAAAATGGATTGTTTAACATAACGTTTCGGTCGTTATATTTTTCAGTCTTCGCCAGGTACACGTCACATCCGGTCTTAAGAATACTTTTGTCTCGCATCTCAAGAAGACCACAGCGGTTTAAAAAAATTCACGGAACCGAGTGCCAAAGTTTTATGTTAACGGAAGAAATTTCAGACGAGACTGTGAAAACGCGCCTTTCCTCATCAGGAAATTGTTCTTACGTTTACCACTGATATAGAAGGCTCTAATGGGTAGAACATGTTTCTCCTGCTCATTGGTTCACATATTCATGTTGGAGAGATTTGAAGGTAAAGGGAAAATTATGAATGACTTGTAAAGACAATCGAATGCAACATACACTGACGAAGGCCGAAGGACACATAGGCTGAAACATTGTGTTAAAAACAAGAAAGATGAATGTATTAATATGAAAATGTGTGGAATAATGAAAATATAAATAACTGATTAAAACGATGTCAGATTTTCTTATTTTACCTCTTCTCAAATTTTAATATCTTACTTTTAAATTAAATATGTGTGGGATTAAAACATTCGTAGAGTTTCTTTCTTTCTTTCTATTGATCTATCTATCTCAGTCTGTTCGTATCGCTCTGCATCTTATTTGTTCAACATAATCTCCTTCCTTGTCAATGCACTTAATTCTGGGGTGAATATTTATCATACAGATCGAACATTATACAGTAAACTGAGGTAATATCGACGTGTTAGGCTGCGAACTTAGTGAATCACTCTCGTACATTTTCAGTGTATAGTTTTTAAACTGACAAACAGAAGTAAAAATAAAGAAATAGATAAAAAGAAGATAAAAAATGGGAATCTTTTGCTTAAAAAATTAAGGCCATGTTTCATGTTTTTTATGTGTTTTTTTCTGAAGTGTCAGAAGAAAAACAAATATTAGAGAATTATTTTAATGAAATCGACTGCAGTAACAAAATCCGGTTCGTGGTGCTAATCAAGTATACACAATTTTTTTAGGTGGAGGGTGAATAAATAAATAAATAAAAGGCATAACGAAAGAAAAAGAGAAGATTACAGGAAGAAAAAGAAACGCTGAAAAATTCCAAAATAGAAAGAAAGAAGTCTGGAAACATTAAAAATTCTAAATAATATGTATATTCGAAAACACTGAAGATAGATAGATAGATAGAGAGAGAGAGAGAGAGAGAGAGAGAGTGAGAGAGAGAGAGAGAGAGAGATTATGCAGGAAGGAGTGGGCGCAGAGAAATGGAAAGTTGAAAGTACATTTGAAGACAATAAAGATAGGTGGATAGATAGATCGAGGAATGGACAGGTAAAGAGAGAGGGGGAAGGAAATACAGAGTACTGAGAGGGGGGAGTGTACAGGGAAGAGAGGGGCACAGAGAGAGAGAGAGAGAGAGAGAGAGAGAGAGAGAGAGAGAGAGGGGGACAAAGTACTGAGAGGGAAAGAGTGTACAGTGAAGGAAATAGACTGGCACAGAGAGAGAGAGGAGAGAGCGAGAGAGAGGGGGAGGAAGGGGGAGGAGAGGGGAAAGGGAAGTTGGTTATTGGTTAAACATAGTTGCGTGTTAACTGCTGACTTTGAGTTGCTATCAGATTTCAGTGAGGACCTCCAGGCATGGATTTATCGATCCTTAATCAAATAAGCCAGAAAGAAGTTAATAAAAAAAAAAAAAAAAAAAATGATTCTCCAACTCTAGTATGTTTTTTTTTAAAATGCTTAATTGCTTTCTCGATCACAAGACTTCGTTTGATTGGAGTTCGCAAATGGAATTTTCTTTTTTGCAAAGAAAAATGAATTAAAGAAATGTGTACCGCACGTGCGTCTGTGCGCATGCGCTGGCTGTATGACGAAGCTAGTTCTGCTGAATCTTTGTTCGGGTAGATACTTTCTCCTTTAGTCGACGACATTGTAGTCGTGTTTACGTTTACTCGGATTCTTTTTCTGTGTTTGTAGACATGGCATACATCTACTGAAAGGCATGCTTGGTGACTGAGATAAGTTTGTAAGTTTATGTTAAATTGATCCATTAGTTTGTGTCCAGCAGCATACTTATTCATTGACCAACCATTTCTCCAATTTTTCCATTGATCACCCCCAACACGGCATGCTGCCAAAAGACGTTGGTCACGTGACGGTTTCTATTAATTGACTAACATATCATAAAACCATTATTGATTATTTCTTTTTCCTAATATGGGATTTAAATAAATTTAAATATGATAGAGTACGAAATGTTAAAAATAGTTCTTATAAAGTCATAGTTTTCAGTGTACATGTTTTATTGTTTTATATGCCTGTATCTATGTAGATATTTGCGTAGATTAGCTAATTTTGGCACAGGGCCACACCACAGTAATGGGAGAATGCGAAGATTAAGCCCACTACACTAGCAATGGTCAACGAGCTAAGTTTGTTGACAGGCAACCTATGTATATATGTATGCATGTGCCTATCTATTTAGAATATGTTTGGTGGCTGAGATAGTTTCAGATTTATCTCTGGCGCTACTACGCGGTGTTCGAGCCCGGGTAAAATCCAGGATTTGGAATGCTGAATATCAGGGCACGCTGACCCGCCACATTGCTAACATTAGCGGAACACAATCTTATACATCATATCAATCTTGCATTAGTATGCTTGTAAAATCTGAAATACATACATAATCTATCTATCTATCTATCTATCTATCTATTTCAGTCTGTTCAATGTTGTGTTCTTACAATCAATACTTTACAACATGCTGTGAGCAACAGGGAGCAATAGAGGTTTTCTATATATTTTTAGAATTCTGCTATATCTTTCAACCTTCTTCATTAATTAGTCGCAATGCCTTGCCCTGGTCTCATGAAGTACGTTTTAGCTCCTTTCTAAATTGTGTTTTCATCGTAGTTTTTCATAGGCTGCGTTAATCCTTACATGGATTCATCAGCCGCACTACTTTCCATAATATTTTCTGTGAAGAACCGAAAATTATTATTATCATTATCATTAATTTTGTATAAACACGTACAGTATCGCCCATAAATGAGTACACACCTACCACTTGTTTTTTGTTGTTTCATAGAAAGTTAATTTTCTTCTAAACCCAGCATACCATTATTTCTAGTGGAACATTAGACAATCAAAACTGATATCATCAGGTATTATGTATGACCAAACTCTACAGCATTGAAACTCTGTTGCCAAAGATTTGAATATGTTGCCGTCCAAAAATGAATACTCCCCTACGAAAAGAGTTTATTTCATTCTATATAGTAAGTATATTTTAAAACTATTATTGAGTATTTAAATCAATTTAAATATGATAGAGTACGACATGTTAAAAATAGTTCTTATAATGTCATAGTTTTCAGTGTACAGACGTTTAGTTCAGTAATGGCTCCACATGAAAAAAAACTCTCTTCTGATTTGAAGGAACGTGTTATTCATTTCCACAAACAGTACAGCGGCTACAAAAGTAGCTACAAAACTGAAGATTAGCAAAAACACCGTTTCATGTCGGTGTACAGGGGCGACCAGGTCGACCAGGTCGACCAGGTCGACCGTGTAAGCTGACACCAAGGTCTATTCGTTTAATCAGGAGATTGGTTGATGTAGACCCGACAAAATCAGCTCTGGTATTTGCTAATGAGGTCAAATAAGCGTGTGCCGTGAATGTTTCTACTACAACAATTAAACGTACCCTTAACAAGATCGACTTACATGACCGACGACCGCGTAGGAAACCGCTACTGGAATCGAGACAAAAAGTTGCGCAGGAGAATAAGGATAACAATTCAACGTTTTGGGACAGCGTACTGTGGTCAGATTAGACAAAAATCTACTTATTAGGGTCTGCTGGCATCCAACGAGTTTAGCGTTGTCATGGTGATGCGTACAAGGATAAGTGTTTGGTATCAACAGTTAATTATGGTGGTGGACACGCCATGGTCTGGGGTTGTACGAGCTCTATTGTCACTGGGGACCTGCATTCCATAGATGGGATTATGATGTAGACCCGACAAAATCAGCTCTGGTATTTGCTAATGAGGTCAAATAAGCGTGTGCCGTGAATGTTTCTACTACAACAATTAAACGTATCCTTAACACCACCGTCGTTTAATAAGGTGTTACATCAATATATCGAAAGAAAACGTGTTGCCTCCCCCTCAAACGCTTGCGAAGAAGAGCTGTGACAATGCAAAACACTCCGTTAAAAAAAAAGATTCCCGAAGAAGCAAAAGGTAAAATTGGCCTAGCAAGTCGCCGGCTTTAAATCCGATTGAACACTTGTGGAATGTACTGAAACGAAACGTATAAGAACGTAAAAGTATAAGATTTGAAAGAATGCATACTGTGAGAGCGGAAAAAATATTCTAGTGACTGTTTGTGCAAATCTAGTGAAGTCAATTTAGTCAGTATTCGAAAATGAAGGCTGTCACACCAAATATTGATTTTAAATAAAAAAAAATTTCGTAGGGGTGTACTCATCTTTGGACGGGAACATATTCATATTCTTGGTAACAGAGTTTCAGTGCTGTAGATTTTGGTCATAACTAATACCTGATAATATCCGTTTTGACTGTATGATGTTCAACTAGAAATAATCAATGTTTGGCTTAGAAGAAAAATAACTTTCTATAAAAATAGTGGAAGGGGTGTACTCATTTATGAGCGGTACTGTGACAGCACTGACGCAGAAACATTAGCTCAAAGGAAAGAGACATTAAAAACAGATTCATAACCCGAAAAGTAAAATGCTGCAATAAAAATAAGCACAAAATTATCTTTATAGATTAAAAGAGAAGCCTCCCTCCACCCAAATATAATGTAATATTCGAGTGGCTCACTTTGAAGAGCCGAGAGAAGTTCTTGCAAGCGTCGTGGAGAAACACCTAGCTTATTGATCGTCGCATCAAGTGAGATGGTGGGAAATGTTTAATTGGGTAAAAGATCAATTTTCATTTTCATGCCAGTGTCAGTAAAACGTTAGTCGCTCTGCTTTGCTTTTTCGTGTTTCTGTTTTGGCTCGTTTATTTATAAGAGCACTGCTTTCTGTTATCGATCCGGGCCTTTTGATCGGCAGGTTAGCGTTGCTAAGTTAGGAGTGCTGCCTTCGCTATCTTCGAGAAACTGTTTTGGCTGGGGCATCCTTTCTTCTTATGTTGTCTCCTCTGCTCTCCGTGGCAACAAGGAGAGCAGTGCTGAGGCGTGAGGAATATTTCTGCTGACTCTTTTTTTCTTTCTTTCTGTTGTCAAACTCCAGGACAAAGTCAGAGTTGACTTCATTGTCCTATGTAACAAGAATAGGAACAAGAACAAAAACAATCCTAACCAAAAATAGGGGAGTAAACCTATATGTAAAATCTCCATGCCACTACAGTGATTTGAACTCATGGTCTTGAGATCGCTAGCATGGTGTATTACCACCAGCGATAAACTGACAAGGCTTACATACCTCCAGAATTATAGTAGAATTACGCAAGGAAGTAGAAGTAGGAGCAGCGTTTCTTTGTTTCTTTCTCTGTCTTTCTCAGTCTTTTGATATATATCTCGTTTAACATTTTCGTTTATATGTTAATCTTTTTACCTCTATCTTTTTCTCAGTCTTTTCATATCTATCTATCTATCTATCTATCTATCTATCTGTTAACTTGCTTGCATGTGTATATATTACTGCAAGTTCATTCAAGCATTTACATAACTTACTTTGTTTGTGAGATCATCTTCCAAAACAGGATGGAATGTATACAAACACACACACACACACACACACACACACACACACACACACACACACACACACACACACACACACCGGCCCTGTCGGCTGGGCCCTAGAATACGCCGACTGCATCCCCTGCAGAGGGGTAAGACCCCCCCCCAACAGGGGCCACCTGTTTTTTCACCAAAGTAGCAAGACTCTATTTTTTACAAATTTTAAACTGATTTCGGCATTAAATGACCCATCAAAGGTTGATATGCCGTTAAACAAATCAATCAATCAATCAACACACACACAGAGACACACACACACACAGAGACACACACACACACAGTGGTCGTTAGATATAGTAAATATTAATGGCTCGTGTAAAAGCATTTACTGCGTAACACCTTACAAAATCTATAAAAAGGGAGAAAAAACCAAAAGAAGTCTGGTTAATCACTCAATAGAAATCGGCATGCGACCAATGTCTTTTGACAGCATGACGTGTTTTGGGTGAATGAATAAGTTGTTGGGCAGTGATCACTAAGCAATTTCGAATTTTCAAGGGATCAATTTAGCACAAACTTATATTGCAAATTGACCCCCATAATAGGTTTTTAGTGGGGGATTTTCAAAAAACAAAAAAGCTGTTTTTTTCTAGACATAATAAGAAGTAAATTCTTCATCCCTCTAGCTCTATTGGTGCGGCCTGTACGCGTGATACATACATGCATACATAGCCAAACAACCAGCCAGACCAACTTGAGAACTGAAGAAACCTAGGTTGATATCTTTGGTGACAATTATGGTTGAAGGTTTCTAACAAACACAGAAGGAATAACTCTCTTTTTTACGTAACTTCTTTAAAAGGTTACAATATTAGGGACCCCAAGTCGAGGGTATTTCCACAAGGTTATAAGTGTAGAATCTCTGTACTGTATTCTTTTTTTTATTGCTAATGAGAAAAAAAACAATAAGTGATACCCAAAGCAAGAGGTTAACTTCCATTAAAATAATAATTCTTTTATCAGAAAAATCATTTTGTCAATACTTATGAAAAGCTGATATATCATAATATATAGTATGATACGTTTGTTTGTACCAATCACCGTGACTGAAGCTTGTGTAATGTTTCCAATATTTTCTCTCGCAAAATCCAATGACTGTACTTCATAATTTGAGAAATACTTACAGAGAATTAATTATGCGAAAGTGAAAATCCGTAGTTATGCCATTATCAGTTATTTTACTACTTACAGATTCCCTAATGATGCGATTATAAGTGAAGATCCGTAGTTATGCAACTATCAGCTATTTTACTATTTACAGATTCATTAATGATGCGATTATGAGTGAAAATCTCTAAGAAATACATGTTTTCTTCTACGCTAAGCAGATGACCAAACGTATACTAACTGAACATCAACTGAATGTATTTGCAAGAGAATAATAATAGAAATACTAATAAAGATACCCATTTCTAGCCAATCGATATATGCGTACTGTTCTTTTACAAAGTTCTAAAATATGCAAATTGCACTGGAATTCTATTTCAATGAAGAAAACGAAATAAAAATCTGTCCACGAAGAAAACTGAGAAATTATCGTAAAAGCAATTTGCAAACGGTTCCTTTTATTTTATCGAAGTTTGAGAATATGCAATTTTCTCTGTTTATGTATTCATTGTCTTTTGGGGTAAACTTTATCAAATGTGCGATGTGCAGATACAGAGCGTTTGGAACGATGGAATATCAAACCATCTCGATAGTCTGAGACGAACGATAATGTTAATTAATGAAGCCATTATTCTTAGGATCCATCAGCCAACGTTATCTATCTATCTATCTATCTATCTATCTGGTGGGTGAGGCAGTTGCGACACGGCTTGTTCAACTGCTTTGATAGCCTTGGCAAAGGTTCTGAGTAAATAGTATTGAAGATGGCTACAGCAAGTTCATCCATCGGTTGGATGAGAGCAGTTGTATTTGGCGGCATAACATCTACTTTACTACCAGGATGTAGATCACTAAGATGTTGGGAATGCCCTGAGGCATTATCCAAAATTAGAAGGCTCATGAATGATATGTTATTGTCTTCGCAATAGTCTCTCCTTTGGGACTGAAAACATGCAAACAACATTCTTCAAACTAGAAAGCACTCAGAGAGCGCATACCTCTGTCAACGCCATTGTCAGGGGAGGTAATTATGCATGGATCCGCCCAAAGATGTAGTCTTTTATTCGGTAGCCCATTGCCCACCTTTCCACAAAATCTCATTGAAATCCATTAAGCACTTTCAGAGATATCGTGTGGACAGACAGGGGGAAAGGCAGACTGAAAGAAGCGACCGAATACATATACCTCTCCAACTTTGTTGGCAGAGGTAAATAATGCGACACGCATTCATGCTTATTTACTATGTCGATAAATAACGGTGAGTGTGCGTTTACTAACTATTCATTAAATCTCTAGGCTTCTCACAATGGTAAATGAAGAAAGATTTTAGTTTGAAGTCAGCAACATTCCCACCGAGAAGTAAAGTGACACGCTCTCTGAAAACCCTGAAATCCGGCATTACTTTCCACCTACTTTTGATTGTAAATTCGTTTTGGCATTCGTTTTCTGCTCAAGCTGGTTTCATCAGCATTACATACTTGCTCTGGTAACTAATTTCTTTGATCAACAGCAGATTTTTAGATCTTTGACTGTGTACTTGAAGTTTTCTCGTAAAATGCTGAATACTTAGCTTCACGTCTTGGGCCTTAACCTTTTAAGCCCAAGAGATACAAATTGGGAACATACACCGTTAGAAAGCTGATAGATTCCCCTTTCTAACGATATATATATATATATTATTTTTCGCCTTCAATTTCTTTTGTGATTGCTTATTCCATGTTTTAATCCATTTTATATCTTCTTGAGATCTCCATCATGAATTAAATCCACAATTTTGCCTATAAAATATACTTGAAATCTCCTATAATTTAATATGGTAAAATAAAGTGGAATTTTGAATTCCTCATATCTGAAAACCCTGATTTAGCCTTTAAAGTATTCAGATATGTCAACTGGGTGACGAGATATGAAATTCTGTCTATTTTGGTGTGTGCTGACGGCCATTTTGTTTTATGCAAATGAGATAGTTCTTCCCAACTTTCTTCTTGGGAACATCTTTTTTCTCAAAGAGGACACCCTAAGGAACATTCTGGTACCCTAAATGTTGAATCATGGGGGGTGCACGGTAACCCCTGCTGGCCCCGGACTATTAACGTTATAAAAATGATTGACGTTTCTTAAACCGTTGAAACCATCCATGGCTGGCTACAAATCTTTTTGCAACCAATGAATTATCAGCATATTCCTTTAAGGTCTCAACAGGCTCTTAGTCTTAGATTTAAGTGTCATTAGGCTAAGTGGCATCCGGTTCTGAATTTGATCCTCCATTCAAGTTAACGACATCTTCTCCATTTCTTCAATCAGGCCTGTTGTCTTTTTTAAAAATATTATTGTTGATTTTAGCGAAGCAGGTGATTTCACTGCATCGATTATTCGCTTGAGGACTTTCAGAATTGTAAATACCGTAGATCAGGCCTGCACAACTCAAAAGCAGCGAGGGCCTCATTGATTGCAGAAAATAAGCAGCGGACCGCAAGTATACATTTTAAAGCCTACGGTACAATTTTTCTAAACAAACTTAAACAAACGACATTACTTTTTAATATAAAAATGAATTACATTGGTAAGTCCAATAAGCCTGAGCTAAGTTCATACATAAACCTAACTGAGGTTTACTGGACTTCTTCATGATAGGAATGAAGAAAACTTTACGACAGAAAATCGATAACCTATTTTAAAAAACAATTACAATTTTAAAACTTTCGTTCATTTTTTTTCTTCTTGTTTTTTCAAATAGAAATTAGCCCAATTCTTTGTCTCAAAAAAGAAAAACAAATCTTCTTTAATTATAACGTAGAGTAAACCCCGAAAGCTGGAAATCTTCCTCAATTGATACGACTTATTTACCAGCTTTATACAGGTTAATTCTATTTATTTTTTGTTTCGAAATCAATTATTTTCCTCATCTACTTTTCTCTTCCACTTGACAATTTTTGAGAACGTTTCCCAGACATGTTAAATGGGTAAACAACAATGAAATAATAAACAAAAGAATGAAATAATTTGAAAAAAAAAGACAGGTCTGGTTAGTCACTCAATAGAAACCGCCACGTATTTTGACAATATGCAGTGTTGGGGGTGATCAATTAAAAACAAAATGGAAAAAGGGGTGATCAATTAATAAGTTACTTCTCTCGCATTTTGTTGTACAGTGATCACTAAAAAAAGTGATCAAAAATAAGCGTGAATGCTGCTGGGCACAATCTAAGGAACCAATTTAACATATAATTACATTTTAAATTGAACATAATAAGGAATAGATGTTTAAATTTTCAGACCAACTTAAAAACTGAAGAAACCTATGTTGACAGTTTTGGTTGACGGTTTCTAAAAGACATGCTCCTGCGATTGACAGCTGACACCACACTAAGTGTGCCCTTCACAAAGTGCGTGCACGCAGGACGGCGTGATCTGGTCTCGTTTTTTAAGTTGTCGTACAACAGTGGACTACTATTAAAGTATACTGTTTATTTAGAATTATTTGAAATTTTAATGAAAAAGATATGATCGTAACTTCGAAATATCGTAAGTCGAACAATCGTAAGTCGGGGACAAACTGTATATATATAACGAGAGATAATTAGTGAATTAGAGAAATAGATATGATATAATTGAGATAGATATGAACAGACTGACATAGATCTGACCAAGTTTTGATAGATATATACGTGGAAGGATACATGAAAGAATTGAGATCAACGTGATCATATGATGATAGATAAATTAATAGATAGATTTGAAAAGACAGGGATCAAGTGCAACAGATCGAGAAAGGTATGATCAAATTGAAATGGATACACAGATATATTAAGATTTATAGATAGATATTGTAATTTAGGTAATATTGGATGTATGATACACTTATGCAACACTATCCCCGTAGACATTAGTTGTGATCCGAAGAGAGCTCAATACAAAGGTAGAGCGGAAATTTGTGTGAATCAATGTTAATGGTTCATTACAAGCGGTAGTGCTGGTTTCACAAAATCTATATGTGAAACCAGCAGTACCGCTTGTAATGGACCATTAAAATTGATTCCAACACACACAATGAAGGAGAAATGTGTATATATCATAATCATCTGCTGGACAAAGGCCTTTCCTATCTCCTTCCATGACAACCTAGATTGTGCTAACCCCTGCCAATTCTTAGCAGCAAACCTTTCTATCTCGTCTCTCTATCTTGTGTCTGATCTTTTCCTACTGCGTTTACTGTCCCTTGCTAGGTGACCATCCCATCTGCATGTTTGCTGCTTAATTATTTATATAATATCCTTCACTCCAGTCTTCCCTCTGGTCCATTTTGGTATTTTTCTATCTCTTAGTGTTATCCCTAGCATTGCTCTTTCCATGTCTCTCTGTGCTATTCTAAGTTGCTTTTCAGCTCGTTTTGTTAATTTCCATGTTTCACATCCGTAAGTCATGACTGGTATATGCAACCGTTGTATACTCTACGCTTTAAGCACATTGGCAAGGTGCTCTTCAGAATGTCTCTATTCATATTAAATTCTTTCCAACCTATCGTTATGCGTCGTTTCGCAGTCATGGTCTTTCTCTAGCTGTATTACCTGTACTAGGTAGATGTATTCATCGACCACTTCTAGAGTCTCTCCTTATATCTGTATGGACATTTGTATTGCCTACCATCTCTGCTGCTTCCTTAATTATGTTTGTCAGACTATTACTCTTTTCCTCTATGTTGTTGTCGCTATTCCATAAGATCTGAAATCTGTTCTCTATCGCTACTCTGAAGTTGCTAATGTTCTCTATTTGTACCTTATTTATTGGGGAATCTCTTCTTAAGAATTATTTTATTCCTTTCAGTTTTAAAGTTAAATTTAGTTCTGCACGCTACCATTCTATGATCGCTTCCTATGTCTACTTTGTTTATAACGGTGACGTCTTTAATGTTATTTATCTTGTTATTTATCTTGTCAATTATTAGGAAATCGATTTCGTTTTTTGTTGTGATGTTTGGGCTTTTCCAAGTCTACTTTCGACAACTCCCGTTTTTTAAAGAAAGTATTAGTTGTATTTAAACCGTATCTCTGATAAATTTACTAGCATGCCACCTCTATCATTTCTCTGGTCTATTCCATGTTTTCCTACACTAGATTCTCCACCCTCTCCTTGACCTACCTTAGCATTAAAATCTCCAA
>VCCN01004184.1:4129927-4141573 GCA_006491835.1 Architeuthis dux | reverse complement strand
TGCAACTAGCTGTTATAGAGGCAGTGCACACCCTCTTCTTCTCGCTCGTACACCCCAATCTCCTGTACCTACCACCACCTCAACGACAGCCTAATATGTAGTCATTACCATTTTGGGGGATCTTGAAATGCTCAAATATATTTCCCATATAAACTTATGGTATTTGCCTCTTCGTTTTTCGCTAAGCTATGTTTGCTTAGGGAAGGTTTTTAGAGGAACGCTCCACTTTCGGATGGCGGTAGAAACCTGTTTCTCTTCTTCGTTAGTTTTATCGGTACGTTACGGACGATTCATTCTTCGGTCTTCCTAACTTTTCATCTGACTTTCTGAGCGGAATCATAATTGTCATTCCACGAGTTGTTCTGACTAATATTCTCATCCTGATTGATTGTATTGCTTACGGCAAAAGCAATTTTTCGGTGAAAATCTAATTTAAAATAAAAACACATTTGCATAATTTCGTATTTCAGGCCTGCTAAAATTAATTTCTACCTACATTATCCTATCAAATTGTCTACAAAGTGTCCTCAGGTTTAAACTATTTGGGAGGAAATTTATTTTGATTTATTGAATTCGGTCCTAGATGCTGAAAAAGGTTTGATCGAACATAAATACAGGTTTTCCCCGCTATCGAAAAGTTAGTAAGCTGAAATGGCGTAAAGTGAAGAAGCAATTACCATACAATATACATAGGGAAACGTTTTGAGTGTTCCCAGACCCAAACATGGTGATGATGGTATGTTAGGCTGAGTCCGCGGAAGTTGGGTTAGTGGGAAACACAAGAGACTGGGGTGTAGGGTATATAGTGAGAAAGTGTGCGCTGCCTCTCTAATGTCTCACTGCAAGACAAACGCTGAACGCTATTCTCGCTCTTCGTAAAAGCAAAAACAAAAGTGGCGTAAAGTGAACTTTCAAAACGCGACGGATACCTGCACCCCCAGTTAACAAATCGACGTTACTGAAACGTTTCTGCAACGTTACTTAGAAACCTTGTAACGTACATTAACCTTTCTTTGTAGACTCCACACAGCGTCCCCGCAACATTGCAGACATCGATTTCAGCAACATTATAGATATTAGAAGAACGTGCATTATCTAAATTAGTTCTTCTCAATTGAAGAAATATTTAAAGACATTGTATACCTTCTATATATATATATTGTTAAGTAACAAAAAGGTATTTTGATGTTTTTGTCAGAATGTGCGGGATTTTCAGCTACAGCACTTGCAACGTTACCATGACGTTACGGTAATGTCTGGGATGGGCGGCCAGTTTGAGTTCAGAAAAATACTCAATTGCAACTTTACAGTAACCTACACACAACATCACATAACCATCAACCAAAATGCAACCTGTCTGCAACGTTGCAAACAGGCTTCGTGTTAGCTGTATCATACACAAAATGACATAAATTGCAACCGGCTTCAGTTTTTTTCTATTGTCTTTATTAAATCAAATTTAACATGGTATCCAAATAATACTTTTCTTCTGAGTATGATTTTATGGACTTGGGGGGATTTGCGTTCTAATAACTAGCTGATTTTCAGCTAGTTGTACTAATCAAGGCTGTCAGCGCTGAGCTTTTAAACCCAGATCAAATCAGTATTTTCCGATACCTGTCTGTGTTTCTGTTTTTTTTTTTACTTTAAAATCTAAGTCTTTCCATACATTACAGTTTCTCAAGTTTTTTTTATTACTTAAATCTGTAGAGTAGCAACCGGAAACGATATTTGTTTTAACAGCATTTCACATTATACGGACTCTAAACTAACCTTCATATTATGTATCCAAAAATGTTTGTTAAATGTATATAACATTACATATTTCTATTTTTCACAATATGAGTTATGTCAAATTTATTTCATCTAACGCTTTGAAAATAAATTCGCAAGTAATTTTGTATGCTTTCAATCCATAAAACCTTCGTTCCCTCGGGAAGTTAGTCAGTTTTGGAAAAAAATTATTTCTTTAGTTAAGTTGTTTCTTTTTTGGGGGGGAGGGTTCTATTTACAATGTAACTATAATGCTAGACTGGACCTTTACTTTCCACCATTTGTATAGAAGTACAGATTCGAAGTATTCAGTTGCTTCTCGTGTGAAGGTTGTACAAGTTTGTTTTGGTGCTTTCATTAAGTTTTAGAGGGCATCTACACGGACAGACCCATGTGCAACCTTTCGAATAGTCTCAATTTATGAACATTTCGATGAATAGTAATACAATCAAAAGTCAGTAACATTTATTTGTAACACTATGGAGTAGCTACCTAGTAACTGTTAATTTATTTTAAAACAGCCTTTTTGTGTTATATGTTATCTGGGGTTTTGTGTAGAATCTGGGTTTATTTGAGCACGGGTATCTGGTACTAATACGCCAATGTATATTACTTTGACTAAAACAGCAAGTCGCACAGTAAAAATGATTTGTATTGTCGTTGTCGTTTGTGATTATTTACTTCCCAATATTGATTTTCTTATCTGAATAAAGCATCTTTCGTTTTTTGCAATTTATCTTTTGCCCTGTTGGGTGTTTATTTGGTTCTCTAGAGAAACCATTTAATTTCATTGTTTTTACTTCAAGGAAAGCATTTTCTTACTTCATTGAGACTGAAAAATAGGTTAATTTTACTTTTCTCTAAAGTCATCTTGAAATCATCCCCATGTAAAATATGCAGTGTCTGTTTCTAAGATAGAAACAGAAGTGACATCGTCAGGCTTTGTGTACCCGATGATAGCGGAAATGTATTCGTGTATGTAGCTTCCTATATTTATTTGTATCATTTCAAATAACTTCGACGTCAGAAATCAAACTTTATACCCCACTTTCAATAAAAGTAAGCCATAATTCTTATCCCTTACACTCCAAGAACAAATGGCAGTAACATTAATGAACTCACAATACTTAAATTGGTTTCAGTAATTTTCAGATATATGTATAATGTTGTCTTGTGTTTAGTGCCTTTGTTCGCTTTGTTGTTCTTTCTGTTTTAGCTGTGTGTAGTTCGAACGCGTTTGGTTCGTAACCGTGTTTAGCGTGTTAAGAAAAGAAAACGGAACAAGAGGCACATGTTGACAGGGCTGTTTGCCTGTGAAGAGCTGATGAGCCTTACCAGCTCCCACTTCTGGGTTCCCGTTTTCGTGACCGGAATCGGGGCTCGTAAAGCGAGGGCTGTTGGGTAAACTCTCGGCGTGTTTATTCATATTAAACATAGATATAGAGATTAATACATAAACATTAATATATGTATCCTTTATGCTTGTAAAACACAAAATAAATGGAAAAAACAAAAATAATGGCATAATGAATATTTGACCGTGTATATTATGCCCAACTATCAATCCATACGTGTTAAAATATCTGTAGCCAAACACGTAGTTGTTAGCTGAACTGAAAATTTCACTGTGTAATATTCGATCTACTATGTGATCAATATTCACCACTGAATTAAGTGCACTGACAAGGAAGGTGATTATGTTGAAAAATAAATAGATGTTGTGTAAAATAATTGCTTTTTTCATCATTAGGCTACGAACTTATTGATGTACATACGTACATATTATTACTGATGCATACATTTGATTCATTCATTACATTGGGTAAGTTAATTTAACGATTTTATTTTACAATTTGGTTGATTAACTTACCATTCCAATGTCAATGTATACATATTTACTGAGCTCAACTTAGCCTGACATATGGTCAAAATAGTGGTACACCTACTGAGACTCAAACGGCTTACTAGACATTCTTCTAGGAAAGGCGCTGTAACATATTTTATTTATAAAAAGTCCTCAGAATTATATATTATTTGCCTGATTGTCTGATTATACTTCCCACCGGCTCCGGTGGTTGGTGTTCAAGCAGAGCTAAGAGTAAGCATTTCGAATGCTGATTTGTTAGGCGACTAGGATCTCCACACTTGGAAGATTGTCGAAGCATAATCTTCCTATACTCCACCCTTCCAAGTATGCTTATCAAATGTCTTTAATTTTAAGGTTTGATGATATTTTTAAAAAAAAGAAATTCATCAGTTTATTATCATAATTATAATTAGTACTAATTATTTTTTAAAAAGTTTCTTTACTCCATAATGTTCTTGTTGGTTTCCCTGGTAGAGGTCGGAGAAAAAGTGAGATCAATTCACAATGAAGCGCAAACATGTTTCAACCGTAATGCCACGATTCTTCTTGTTTTTCTTTGTTTTCCATGGTTCCCACGTGTTACAATCTTTCTTTATTTGAGAGACCTTATAGCCGATTCTCCGACCTCAGTAAAACGACAATCGATTTGATAGTCTACAAGGTGCTACCCAAAAGTTCGCGCGCAAACCGAATGTAGTACGGACCTTTGCCCTTACCCTTCGTGAGCAGTGTCCTTTGTGATATTGATGTATATATGCCACAGAAGATTACTTCGAATGAAACGTTGTAAACTATGAGTTCGGTTGGGTAAGCTATAATTTCTATCTCTGACAATATCCCTAATATATTTATTGTCTTTCTTTTTCAGGTTATATCTGTGGAATGGTGGCCCAGTGGTTTAAACAAAGGACCAAATCAATAAAGTTCATAAGAAAACTGGTCTAAATCAGTCAGAGGAGCTCCTTCTTAGACAGTCAGCTACTTGCTTGTAAAACCTATTCAATTCAAAAGCATATATATGTATATCATTGAACACACACGCACGAGCGCGCATTTTATATATATATATAGGGTGTCCCGTAATTATGTCCTCTCTACAAACGTTGTAAGGGGGGTAACTCCGTAATTATGTCCTTTCTGTTAAAGTTGTAAGGGGGGTAACTTTGTATTGACTGGCAACGTAATACTAAAAGCAACGTTCGATTTCTCCACAATCGAGCCTAGTCAATAAAACGTTATTCCCCTTACAACGTTTGCATAGAGGACATAATTATGGGGAACCCTGTATATATACATATAACAAATCCAAGACAATATGTATTCGATGCCCCTCACTTCGCAATACGCGATAAGTATTGGCAAGTTCAGAATTAAATTTTGAAAAAGAAACCAATTATAGATATTTACAAGATTAGCTTGGTATGGCTAAAGGCCACAATTGTAGGGCACCCAGTGAGAATTAAACTCATTAAATTATCGAATTAGCCCGCGAAACAAGCTTGATAACCATCACGTCAAGATGGCGCCTCTTTCCGTCAATAATTATAATCACTTTCACTGCAAAAGGCTTTTGTAGCCTGCCTCGAGGCTGAGGTCGTTGCGTAATTCCCATGTGTGCCTGTGGTCGGTGGTCGAGCCAACTTAAAACCAAGACTTCGAATGCTGATTCTCAAGCCAGGCAGTCAACTTCTTGAAAGAATGGCGCAACAGTCTTCCTACCCACGTTTCCAATATCCATTTGGCCTTGTGCCAGATTAATCTAAACTTAGTATATAATAAGGGCTCTTATGTTGAAAACTAAATTTTTTCTTTCGGCAAAAATAACAATGGTAAATAGTATATAACAAACCCTTCATTTGGTAGTGTTATTTCTAACTTGTTAAAATATACAAGAGACATAATTGTTCCATTATTACTGTTGGCTTTAAGTTGAGATTCGCCTTCACGAATATGTCAGTACTTTGATCCGGTAGCTTACGTACCGAGTCAAACAACGATCATCTCATCAAACCCTTCATAACCAATACACGGTTTTAAGTTGGTAAAACACCATAATACTTAATAGCGGATTTATCGATTATTATAACTACTAGTATTGCAGCTACCCCAGCGTTAATGCGGGGGATGTGTCGATAGTAGCGCCGTTTTGTCACTATTGACTGTACTGCTAGTTTAAGTACAGGTGAGGTGTTGGTCTGCTAATTCTCGGCGAACACCTACCTAAGGATGGTAGTAACTAGTTAATGAAGAGAGTGTGATGTCCCTCCGTTTAGTTGGAACAATTTACAAGGTAACACAAAGAGAAACATGTTCTCACTTCATATTCCAGTGGTTCCCAACCGGGAGAAATTAAGTAGTCCAAGGGGGGGTGGGGAATAAGGCTATTAGGTAAAAATAAAAGTCCAGTCTAGAGATAGGAAAGCAAGCGAAAATAACAAATACACAGCAGCGGTAAAGATGTCTAATTATACGTAAAACAAAGTTATTATTTGAAATTATTCATTGTTGAAACTTAATAAATGGAAGGAGAGATACTAGTAATCTTATTGACGAAAGTGGGGAATGACTCGAAAAAGGTTGGGAACCACTGGAATGTTACGTTACAGTCTTATTTCGTTTCTTGCGCACGTGAACATTTGAAAGTGTCTGTGTGGTGTAGGTGGCTGTTTCTGTAGATAATTACTAAACCTGGCTTGGCCATAATAGGGAGGATCAACTTCACTGTACAGGTATCCCAAACAAAGCGAGACGCGAAAATAGCGTTCACCGTTTGTTTTGCAGCGAACAGTAATAGAGACAGTGCGAATCATATTCTTCACTCTCCTATACCCCAGTCTCATGTACCTCCAACCACCCCAACATCCGACGAATCAGCCTTACATAGCATCATCACTATTTTGGGGGTCTGCAAACGCTGAAAAGATTCTTGTATAAATTAATGGTAATTGTTTCTTCGCTTTACGCCTTTACTACTTACGAAAGGATTCTTTTCTTTATAGGAACGCTCTACTTTTGGATAGCGGGGGAAACCTGTACTGGTAGGCGCCCTATTTCTACTAAGCCGACCTTAGTTTGGCATAAGGTCACAATATGGGAGCACCTGGTGGGGACTGAACTCGTTACACTAGCAATGATTTACACGTTTACTAACCATCACTACAGTAGGCGCCCTTTGTAGATATTTACCAAACTTAGTTTGGAGCAAGGTCACAATAATAGAGCATCCATGATTGAAATTATTACACTAACATTGACTTGCTAGATAAGCTTGCTTCTGATTATCCAAATCTATATTTGGAAGATCATTTCTGACAAGACGGGCGCAGATGCATTGGCATTGCTCTGTCTAGTCTGGACCAGAGGGATTAGGGTTCGTCCTGTGACCAGGTCAAGTGCTCTTATGTCCTGGCAATAATAGTTGGACTAAAGACAATCCTTTGTGGAAGTTCCTGCCTTACACATTCGCGTGTAATGTTGCCCACGTTAAAATCGACCTTATATCACACCCTGTTCTCTGATGGTTCGGGTAAATATGAGCTTTCTAGACATATTTCTACGGTAGATATCCAGCCTGGGCGTGTCTGCATGTGCTATGAGATGTGAAGTGGTCAAGGAGATAAAACATTATACAAAAGAAACAATATTATTTTAATGGCTTACGCTTGTACTATACAAACAAATCATACACATATACATAATGTAATCCAAACAATAAATCTTAGATAATTTCTATGTACTATATTTGCAACGTACAAGCCAACAGGCACATCCAAAGTATCTCTCCACTCATCTATATATCTATCTGTTCATGTATCTCAATCTCTGTCGACTGAGCGCCCATCGTGGCGTGATGGTCAACAAGTTCGTCTTGACTGGTGTAGTGAGTTCAAGCATCACTGGGTGTCCCATTTTGTGGCCGTGTACCTGTATAAGCTCAGCTTAGTAAATATGTATCTCGGCCCATGTCTATCTCGGTCTGCCTAATTTCTAGTTAGCTAACAGGCATAATTGAACTACGACGCTCTAAGCTTAAACGAAAACTCTTTGATCTCCAAGGATGAAATTCTCGACACTTACATTGCTTGAATGATTGAAAGTCGGTGAGTTATTAAGTGCAACGCACAAATTGAGATACATATTAGGAAAATGGCAGCTTCAGCAGTTACTGATGTTCGCAATGCTTCTTTCAGCAAACATAGTGAATGATAAGATTTCCAACATTGTCAAGGTATGAACATTCAAATCTTGGGCTTTTAAAACTTGGTTGCAGGTTCGAATTCAGCCAGAAGCAAATTTGAGTTTTAAATTAAACTCAGTGAATGAATTTGGGATTACGAAATGCGAACAACAGCAAAATAACTATTTAATATTTTCTTTTTGCAGGCGGGATTTTCAGCTAGTTCCTGCGAAAGGCCTTTGGTCTCAATCAGGGATTATGGATTTGAATTATCTATTTATTGAATCATACCTTATTTGAAAATCATCACCATCATGGACTCTTGGATCACATTTAATTTAAATATCTGGAGGGATTTCGCATTTTTTGAAAAATTTAGATTTTTTACAGGATTCTTTTTATCTGAAATATTGAAAACCTTTTAAACTTTGCAATCTTTCGTGAAATCACCCTCTGGAATCATCATCTCATATTCATGAGAAGATTTCTGGATCTTTACTGGATTTTTAGAAGAATATTATTTGAATTTTCAAAACACCTATATGCTAAAAACATGCTCCCATTAGTTTGGTGGCCATAGCTCTGGTCGTCCTTGAATTATGCGATGACAGACAGGCATTTGGTGAATTATAGTAAGATAATAACATAACCGTTTTCTGTTCATCCTCTAACCCTAAATGAAAAACAGCAATATCATTATTGTCCCTCGAATGCTCAATTTACTGACGCAAAAACAAGGGTTACTTTCTTTCATTTGCAATCAAACTTTTCAACTCACTTGATAAAAGATATCTTTGATTTGGTAATCTTATATTTCAAATCACCTGAAATTTATGAAAAAATTGGGATATTCGTCTGATATAATCGACACTGATCAACATAGAATATATCCAAGACGTTTTCATGATATTTACTAGGCTTGGCTTAGTGCTGCCCAAGAATAAATATAGGGATAAGAAGACTGTGTTATGCCGATCTTCCAAGGCCTGTCTATCTTGAAAATCAGCATTCGAAATCTTGGCTTTACTTGAACTCGAAAACCGACCTCTATGACTGGTGAAATACGCGTCTTTCAATTACGAGGCAAGCTATTCTTTTTTCCTTATAAAAGATAACGTTTCATATAGCTATGTTAAAAAACAACAGCTGTTGTATATATCAGATCGAAAAGTCACAACTAAATTATTTATACGTAAACAATGATACTGGTAACGTAGTGGAGATTCACACGCTATCAGATTAACATATAACAGAGAATATAATTATGAAGACACTTTGATTATAATAAGTTCTGTATCGATAGAACATATAGTAATTCTTGATTAAGAAAGACTAAGCCTGCTTCGTAGTTGAAAGGGTTACATACTTCCGATCGGTGCCGGAGGTAAATGTCACGATTTCAAAATGCTGATTTTTAAAGAAAGGTCGACCCTTCTTACTTGTAGTATTGGTGCAACACATCCTCTTATTTTATCCACGTTGGCCTTGTGTTGTACTAAATTAAACCGAGTAAAAATCAACAGTTATGTATTTTTGCAGGTACAGGTTGTTGGTGTTCGAGCCCAGTAGAGAAGCCTTGATTTTCAAAGCTGATTTTCTTTCCAATTATAATATTGCTACAACACACTCATCCTTCTCTATTCCCCCCCCCCACTTTAGCCTTATGTCGTACAAGCTGAGTAAATATCAACAGTTCCATATTTTCCACGGATACCAGTTGTCGATGTTTGAGCCCAGGTAACAGCTCGGTTTTTGAATCTGATTTTCTAGGCAGGAGTCAATTTCTTGGAGAATTGGCGTAACACAATCTTCCTCCCCATTTCATCAATTTTGGCATTGCACTGTACTAAACTAAGTTCATAGTGGGGCGGCATAGCGGTTGGTCAAACTTTTCTATCCCATTAGAACCACATGACATAATCTAGATACTAGTAACCCTGAAATAAAGTACTCACTCACAAATTTAAGGGTTAGATTTGATCTTCTGCCAGTCGTAGGGATCTCATAGCCCAAGTGGTAGAGCAGCTGGTACAGAAAAGCATGTTTGCTGGGGCTAAAGGGATGCAAGTTCGAGTCGTGCATGCTGCACATGTAGCTTGCACCAAGTCACAGCAGCTACATCCTGCAGTATCGGACTACAATATCTGTGACACAGATACAGAAGATGAGCCTTTGGAGTTTGATAATGGTGCTCAAAGATGGAAGAGAGCTGCCCTCAATTCCAGTACTGGGCAACAATCATGACATTGGAGCTGTGTTTGCTGGTCTATGTGCGATCCCTGCAGCAGTCCACCTTCAGCATGTATCTCGGTTCTTTGCTCTGGACCATACCAACTATGCCAATTCATCTCCAATGACAGGACTGAGCTACAAACAAGACACCCAGATGTTGCCAGAGAATTTAATGCTGGAAATTTCACCATTCTGGTCTTATTGGCAATCGCCATCGGTCAAGCACATGAGCAGAATAATGCTTGTGATGAACGTTAGTTGCCCATGAGGTTGCAGCGCTGATTGAGAACTTTAAAGATGCACACTAGCTCATAGAAAGACGAGATGAGGTGCTTTCATCTTGACCAGTGTGCTGAAAACATTTTGAAAAATGGCTGCCACAGTCATCAGAATGCAAATCTGCAATAGCCCAATATCCAGATCTCTTCTAAATATGTTAAGCTATGTATCTACCAAATTTGGCACTGTCATCACAAAATGAACAATAGGTTAATTATGCCGCCCCACTATCAGTAAATATTAAGAACTCGAAAAACTAGTATTGTTCTGAAGAGTAACATTCGTATATTAAGTTATCATGTGAACCTAAAATTATACTATGCTCTAAAGTAGTATTTTTTTTTACCACTACGCCCCCCTTCAGTAGTTGGACCTTTCCTCACAAACCCCTCAGATTCAAATGATTAGTTTAAAACGGTTACTGCAAATATGTGATTTTTTCTCAATATATTACGTTCTTATAATATTATGCAAACACTTAAGAGAATTCCCAAAATAATTAGATAAATTCATACTTTCTTTCCTTCGGGCTCACACCCCTCTTGAAATTACTCACGCCCCCCCCCCCCAAGTTTAGAAGCACTGTTCTAAAGAGAGAAAATACTAATAAGATATGAAATATACTGTTCGCATAGGTTGTGTGTTGAATATATGAAGAAAGATTTCCATTGCCAGAGGATTTACTTTATCGATTTAGTACAGTAATCTAGGGTTCACGTAGATCTCCTATTGACAAATTCATAATGCTCTGAGTAAATTATTATCACTTATTGGATAAGTCAGTGAATGTGAATTAATGATAGTCTACACCTATTAAATGAGTGTCAAACAATTACAGTCCCCCATCAATCTTTAGTCAAATCTTGGAGTTTATTTTATAATTTCTACTTTGGAAGATTTGGATTGTACTCCTCCTTCATGCCAGAATGAATCTGGTCGCTGTTTCTCATTGCTTTTTGATGAATGGTATTGAGCGCTAGCCAAGCAGCATCGTTTTATTGCCTGATGCGTTCGGCGCTTTCGCATCCCTGATCGCCATTTTGTTCGTCATGTTGAATTGCGGAGCAAAAAGAGGATTTCTTTTCTGGTCTGGAAGTGCCGGTGGTCAAGCGGTTAGCAACACAGAAAATGGAATCGCCGAGCTGAGTTCAAACCCCGACTGAGATCTACGTTCACCTTGCACTAATGCTGTTGGGAAAGGCATCTATCTATCGTCCCCATCCCCAGCTATGGGTTAAATAGCTCAGGTGAGTGAACCCACTTGAGGTGTTTGTCTCCTCTAAGTCAATTTCACATATCGCAAACCTCGAAGAACTTC
>VCCN01004184.1:4010523-4021171 GCA_006491835.1 Architeuthis dux | reverse complement strand
TTATTATTATTATTATTATTATTATTATTATTATTTCAAGATAATATCAAAACAATGTTAACTATAGTTATTAGTTCTAATTTACTATCGAGTTTTTTGTGTTTTGTTAAGAACATCTGTACAATTAAATCCAAAGATACTTTATTTTTTTGCATTTACTGCGTTAAATCTTCAAGCAACGTTTTTTTTCTCAATCGCCTTACGCGTTGTCAACTTTTACCGTCATCAACGTTTGTCTCTAAGCGTCAACACCTTCTCATTAAAGTGCACTGCAGGCGTCATCAGTTTTCCCAAACTAATCTGCTTAATTAAAGAATGATGGAAAGGAGAATCAGAACAAATCAGGCGAGATTTCTCAGACAGAAAAGCGGATATTCAGATATCAGTGTCGATAGTACATTGCTAATCACATTGTTTGACAATGCTTAAGTTAAACAATAGTCTCTACCTAAAAGATCTTCGCGGCATAAAAGTATGTTCATTATGATATTCCTGATCTGATTAAGTTTCTTATGAATGTCAAATGGACGAGGACTGAATAATATTCACTGATGGAAAATTAATTTGTTAGTTTTAAATTTCGGCGAAAAAGTAATTTAGAAATCAATCCAGATCAAAGTAGGAACAAAGACAAGAAACATTACTTTTCTAAGTTTAGGTCCTGTCTAATTCGAGACACCGACCTTTTCTAAAAGGAAAACTGTAATTTCCTTATGCTTCAAGCCTTTTAGTGTCTGGAACTGACAAATACTTTATATTTGAGATATATCTATATGGTTGATGTTGGGCAATTCAAATATCAAACTCCTAATTTATGATTTCTATGATCCTTTTTAAAAAGAATTAGGCTTCGGGTCCGTTGTTGGACATAGGCCTTCCCCAAGTAAGTGTAAGGTGTGGGAATGGTGGGCCTTACCCTACCATGCTGACCCATAGCGTGTTGGAAGAGGGGGAGAGATGGATACATGCCTCTCCCAATGGCATTGGTGCGAAGTGAGTTGAACTCGGCCGCCGATCCCATTCTCCATACCATCAACCATTCGGCCACTCGCACATCCTCATGATGAATATTTGGTGAATACAAAACAAGTTAATACACATTTTGAGAACGGGTTTTTCAGTACTTTTTAACCATTAACAATAACTTTGCCAACACCCAAGACAAAGCCAGGAGTTGATTTTACTTTCCTACAGTAACAAGAACAAGCCTCACCAAACTTTAGGGTGTAAAGCGATATGCAAAATCCCCGTTCCCCTACCGTGATTTTGAACTCACGGCCTAGTAATTGCTAGGCTGGTGTCTTACTAACTGAGCTAAATTGACAACTCTCCGGTATTAAGGAAACTGTATCCTAGTTAATATATATACAATACAATAGTTGCAGTAATCATCTTCAGTCGGAATAGAAGTTGGAGTGGAGTTTGACCCTGCAGCTGCCAGTCTTGGCTTCTATCTTTTCCTTTCGCAAATAATTTCCTTCATCTTATTTCAGATTTTTCTAGTTAGACCCTGAAGTTATCGATCCAAAATAAAATACTGAACGCACGCTGTGAATAATTAAGTACGTACCGAAAGACAAAAATACAGGAAAATATTTTTAAAATGAAGAGTTTTAGTGTTATATTTATTGTTTATACACGTTGGCTTAGTTGGTTGGTGAGATAATTATCTCCCTTGTTGTTCGATCACGAATGTTGATTTTTTAGGCAGGCAGTCCATTCTCACTTGGAAGTCTCGTGCAGCACAATCTTCCACTCCACATTCCACCCATTTGACTCCAAAACCAAAACAATATCTGATTTATTCTTTGCTGCTAAGAATGTTTAATACTTCCGGTGTAGCATATTTTTAAGTGTCCAATAGTTCCAGCACTTTCTCAAAGGTGAAGTGAGCAGTGTGGTCTATTTTCAGTCTGATGTGACATCTCAGATGTCAAGGTGTCTGAGCCCAGGAGGCCAAACATAAGAGATACGTGCGGATAGTTTTCCTTTAGTGGAATTGAAAGATGCGGCGACTAGAAATGATGAAACGGAATCAGGCCTCGTGCACCATTACTACTTGATAACTGGAGCAATTTCTGGCTAACTTGAGACTTCAAGAAGTCGTCCCTGGGGATTCTGCTATGATTTTCCACGTTCCTATTTTGAATCGGCTCTTGTTGAGCCAAATACGAATACGAAGCAACTCTATTATCACCACAAATCTACTACGTTTAAACATTTTACAGAAGCACACAATCTCGTTAATTATGCGTCTGGGTGACCGAAACGATATGGAATTATCATCCGGCGAAAAGTGGTCGGAGTACAGGTTTATGTAAAGGTGAAGTTTGATTTATTTAAAAGGAAGTGGGGAACTTCCCCATGAAAACTATAGTTGTGTGGCTCTCCTTTCTCTTGGCATGCATTTAAAATCTGTACACCTGCGTTGTATAAACACCTCACGTTTTTCTTATATATTAATCTAAATCTTTTTGAAAATCTATCTAAGGGAGAAATGTTTAGTCTAGTGGACCATTACTAGTGTGTAGTGTGTTATAATCTTTACAACTCTCTAGCAGTTTGTACATGTATGTACATGCGAAATCTGCAATATCTACATGGTTTAACTATTTAGACGCCTTAAGAGTTGATGTTTGGTCGACACAAATCCCAATGAAACAACTGTCAACAGTGATACATTAATTAGCAATGTTTAGTCTAGTGGACCATTACTACTGTGTAGTCAGTTTGATCCTTATTATGTACCCAATACCTTTGGCCTTGTGCCAGAGTAAGCTAGGCTAAGTAAGTACTTATCTCTGTCACTGCTTGGTTGCTGAGATAGTTACCTGGATTTTGAATGCTTATTTTTAGTGTAAGAAGGCTCGCCACAGTTGGGTGATTGATACAACATCATTTTTACAACTCCCCAGCAGCTTGTACATGTATGTACACGCGAAATCTGCAATACCAACATGGTTTAAATGTCTAGGCGCCTTAAGAGTTGATGTTTGGTCGACACAAATCCTAATGAAATCAACTGCCAACAGTGATAAATTAATTAGTGGAAATCATTTCACTAATTGATTTAATTATTTGTACTTGCTCAAAAATGTCAGATTATTAAAATTTTTCCGTCAAACCGATTGGAGATTCCTTTTATTGCAATAAATTGGGCCAATCTCTCCAGCACCCAAATTTAAGAAATTGACAAAAAAACTCGAATAAAGGACAGCTAATTCAATTTGAACTCTAATAAATAACCTAATAAAAACGGATTCTTTCTACGGGAATTAAACGCAACTTAGATCGCCTTGTGTATCCGCTTGTGTACTTGGAATTGAGTTCGTTTTGGAGGTCATTACGATAGTTACTATCAAACTTTCCGTTACATCCCGACAAATACAGGGTGTCCCATAAGTAAATGTCTAATTTGTCCCCAAATTAACGACAGTTCTATCTAAGGGAAGCAACTATTTAATAGTTGGTTTTAATAGTAATTTAATAATAATTTAATAGTTGCTTTCCTTAGAACTGGCATTAATTTTGGGACAAATCGGGAGTTACTTCTGTGACATCCTATAAGATAAACATTAGAATTTACAATGCCGTGCGTGTGTACAGTACAATGTTAGTCTGTAGATATTTTAGTGGAAAAGTTCAAACATGTATAGAGACTTGTTGTTGTTGTTTTCCCTCTGTCTTAGAAGAGAATGGTGCGTGCGCCAAGGATTAACTTTTTATTGACCTGCAGCTACTAATGTGGCTGTGTAGCCCGATCCTCGAACGACAGACTCCGTTGCAGCTATTGCAGGTGTAGTCCGCGCCCGGCTCTGTAGGTGCTGTCACTGCCGTCTGCGCTCTGCGCTCTCTCCACTCTTCCTACCGGTCCTCTCTCCTCTCCTCACCAACCTAGATACCCGCCTTGATGGTAGATCGCCGTATGCTGCTATCTGAGACGGGTCGATGTTGCCTGCCCTCTATGTAACGAGGGTGTGTAATCATGTTATTGTTTTTAGTAAAATGCAGACATAGTGTTATCGACATGCAGGAAGAAACTGCATAGGACAGCATGCAATCGAAAGATGAAACAAACGAAGTCTCGTTTATAACTTATAGATGTTTATTTTCGTACACGGGCAGATGGAGACATCTAGCAGTTTTCAAAACATATACAGGAACATGTTTACATTTCGCCCGGCGACATCGCATATGACCGGGTTGGAGTATAGAGAGAGACTAACAAACTTAGGCGGGCGTTGGTCACGGGCAATTTAACTTCGCACACGCCCGAGGCTGGTGTGTGATTTTGATCCCGTCTCTCTACTAACTATTCTTGGAAATGGCCTGGCCTGCTGGCCACTGGCCAATCTTATGATACATCTGTGCTCCGTGATAAGCCTGCTCGTCGGCACATAACTCTATCTATCACTAGACTATGCCGGCTTTCTGAGCTGTCATCATTTTCGATTTATCTAGGACTCCTACTGTGAATCTTCGCACAGGCTTTTCTTTTCTTAGACTTAATGTCTCTGTTTTGCTAGATAAGCTGTCCGAACCAATTAGCTGATCGTTTTGTTATCAATGTGTGATGTCCACGCGAAAATCGCATCGGGTAACTTCATAACATTCTGCCGACGTGCTCGACCTTTGACACTAAATAGCCTGGTTGGAAATATATGATTTTTCCAGACCGTGAGAACATTTTGTTTTATTCTGATGTCAACTTAATTACCACTTTCATTATTGCGTGTTTAATTTAAACTAATTCACAGGTCGCACTGACCATAACGTCACACCCGTAGGTCTGGAGCCAGTGACAAGCTCACCGTACAATACGTCTTTGTATATTCGTCTGCCTTGGATACGGCTGACATGACCGAGCTATCGCCAGCGCCTTTGGCTGAGCAAGGTATACAAGCTTGGTAATCCCGCTCGTGCCAGCGTAGGTGGAAAGCATTGAGTCTGCGTTCCTGATGGGAGTACAGGGTCCATGCTTCGCTGCCGTAAATAAGTGTGCTAAGCGCGCAAGCCTGGTATACCCTCATCTTGGTGTTGCTGGTTAGCCTAGGGACTGATGTAAAATGGCCGAAAGAAGTCGACGCGATCATCATTTTGGCACCAGCTACTTTTCTGTCAATGCTTATTTCATATCTATGCAATGGATTCTACGCAGTGAATAGTGATTCACAGCAACAAGATATGCTTGGATGTCCAAATATCTATATGAAGTAATGATGTCTTTAACAAACATTCTTACAATAAAAATTGTTTTCTTTCTTACTTCTCTTTGATTCCATTTTTGTCCATATATTCTCTTTTATGCAAAAATATTTTAAGTACTAGGCGGCGTAACGGTTGTCGGTAAGGATCCTGCAAACCGAATTCGAAATTCGACTCTAACTGTTCATGTTTACTTTGTACTAATTAATTTGAGAAAGGCATGGACCCATTTATCCCTGCGCTCTGTCCCTTCGCCAGACTACTTAACAAAATGTCTCGTCACTGGTATACCATGATGGTTGACAGGTTGAGTGAGTGAATCAGATAGTGAGTGAGCTCTTGATCAAACACTCCCCCTTAAATACCGAGGCAGTAGCAGCTGAGAACTGTAACCTCCATAGCCATAAGCAACTCTGTTATCACCACAATTCTAATACGTTTAAACAACTCTAATAGGTTTAAGAAGAACACAATCTCGTTAATTATGCGTCTGGGTGACACAAATGATATGGTATTATCATCTGGCGAAAAGTAGTCGGAGTACAGGTTTATGTAATTTAGGTGATGATTGATTTATTTAAAAAGAGGCGAGGAATTTCCCCACGAAAATTAGAGTTCGTATGGCTCTCCTTCCTCTTGGTATGTATTTAAAATCTGCAACACCTGCGTTGTATAACCACCTCATATTCTTCATATATATTAATCTAAAATGTTTTGAAAATCTTTAAAAAATGTTTAGTCTAGTGGACCATTACTGTTGTGTAGTGTGTTAGAATATCTACAACTCTCTAGCAGTTTGTACATGTATGTACATGCGAAATCTGCAATACCTACATGGTTTAAGTATTTAGACGCCTTAAGAGCTGATGTTTGGTCGGCACAAATCCTAATGAAATCAACTGTCAACAGTGATGAATTAATTACTGGAAATCATTTCTCTAATTGATGTAATTATTTGTAATTGCTCAAAAATGTGTGTGAGCTTATTAACATTCTTCCGTCGGACCGATTGGAGGTTCTTTGTATTGCAATAAATTGGGTCAATATCTCCAGCACCCAAATTGTAAAAAATTACAAAAGACATCCAATAAAGGACAGCTAATTCAATTCAAATCTAATAAATAATCTAATAAAAGCGGCTTCTTTCTACGGGCATTAAACGCAACTTAGATCGCCCGCTTGTGTACTTGGAATTGAGTTCGTTTTGGAGATAATTTAGAATAGTTACTATCAAACGTTCTGTTACATCCGGACAAATACGGGGTGTCCCATAACTAAATACCCAATTTTTCCCTAAATTAACGACAGTTCTATCTCAAGAAGCAACTATTTAATAGTTGGTTTTAATAGTAATTTAATAATAATTTAATAGTTGCTTTCCTTAGAACGAGCGTTAATTCTGGGACAAATCGGGAGTTACTTCTGTGACACCCTGTTTGATAAACATTAGAATTTACAATGCCGTGCGTGTGTACAGTACAATGTTAGTCTGTAGATATTTTAGTGGAAAAGTTCAAACATGTATAGAGACTTGTTGTTGTTGTTTTCCTCTGTCTTAGAAGAGAATGGTGCGTGCGCCAAGAATTAACTTATTATTGACCTGCAGCTACTAATGTGGCTGTGTAGCCCGATCCTCGAACGACAGACTCCGTTACAGCTATTGCAGGTGTAGTCCGCGCCCGGCTCTGTAGGTGCTTCACTGCTGTCTGCCGTCTGCGCTCTGCGCTCTCTCCACTCTTCCTACCGGTCCTCTCTCCTTTCCTCACCAACTTAGATACCTGCCTTGATGGTAGATCTCCATATGCTGCTGTCTACAACAGGTCGATGTTGCCTGCCCTTTATGTAACGAAAAACCGGCCTTCCCGTAATGTTGCGTAATCATGTTATTGTTGTTATTAACATGCAGATATAGTGTTATTGGCATGCAGGAAGAAACTGCATAGGACAGCGTGCAATCGAAAGATGAAACAAATGAAGTCCCGTTTATAGCTTATAGATGTTTATTTTCGTACACGGACAGATGGAGACATCTAACAGTTTTCAAAACATATACAGGGACATGTTTATATTTCGCCCGGCGATAGCGTATACATGCCCGGGTTGGAATACGGAGAGAGAGAAAGGCAAGTGTTAGTCACACGAGGCTGGCGTGTGTTTTTGACCCTGTCTCTCTAACTAACTTTTCTTGGAGATGACCTGGCCTATTTATGCCTGCTGGCCGCTCTGGCTTTCCGATAATTATCTTTTATCTTATGATACATCTGTGCTCCTTGATAAGCCGGATCGTCGCGACATAATTCATCTATCACTAAATTATGCTGGCTTTCTCGGTCGTCATCATTTTTGATTTATCTAGGACTCCTGCTGTGAATTTTGGTACCGGCTTTTCTTTTCTTTGACTTAATGCCTCTGTTTTGCTAGATAAACTGTCCGAATCAATTAGCTGGTCGTTTTGTTATCAATGTGTGATGTCCATGCGAAAATCGCATCGGGTAACTTCATAAAATTCTGCCGACGAGCTCGATCTTTGACACTAAATAGCCTGGTTGGAAATATATGCTTTTTCCAGACCGTGAGAACATTTTGGTTTTCTGATGTTAACCCACTCGCTAATTCACTCACTCGCTAAGTCACTCATTCGCTCAGTCATTCACTCACTTTGTCAACCATCATGGTATGCCAGTGACGAGACATTTTGTTAAGAGGTCTGGCGATGGAACAGAGCGCAGGGATAAGTGGATCCATGCCTTTTTAAAATGAATTAGTACAAAGTAAACATGAACAGTTAGAGTCGAGTTTCGAATTCGGTTTGCCGGATCCTTACCGACAACCGTTACGCCACGTTGTACTTACAATATTTTGAAAAGTAAAACGTAACAAATATGCATAAAAGAGAATATATGGACAAAAATAAAATCAAACCTAAGTAAGAAAGAAAACAATTTTTATTGTAATAATGTTTGTTAAAGGCACCATTATTTCATATAGATATTTGGACACGATTCCTGCATCACTTGAATTTAAGGGCGACGTAATGCTACCAGCGTGTGCATTATCAAATAATCCAAGCATATGTTGTTGGTGTGAATCACGGTTCGCCGCCTAGAATCCATTGCATAGATATGAAATACGCATTGACAGAAAAGAAGTTGTCAGTTTGGTGCCAAAATGATGATCGCGTCGACTGCTTCCCTATGCTGACCAACAACACCAAGATTGGAATATACCAGGCCTGTGTGCTCTGCATACTTATTTACGGCAGCGAAGCATGGACCCTGTACTCCCATCAGGGAACGCGGACTCAATGCTTTCCACCTACGCTGTCCCAAAAGGATTGTGGATCACCTAGAAGGACAGCGTCCGAAACACGAACGCTCTGGCACGAGCGGGATTACCAAGCTTGTATACCTTGCTCAGCCAAAGGCGCTTGCGATAGCTCTGACATGTCAGCCACATGCAGGGCAGAGGAATACACAAAGACGTGTTGTACACTTAAACACTAAGGCAGTAGCAACTGGAAGCTGGAACCGCCATAGCCAATCTTGACAGGGTCCAATCACTTTTCAAAGATATTGTCTTAATCTTCTTTCTTCCTTCTTTCTTTCTTTCTTTCTTTCTTTCTTTCTTTCTTTCTTTCTGTCTTTCTCACTTTCTTTCTTTCTTTCCCTTATCATTTTGCTCCAACAGCAGAAATAACATCGATGAATAAAACGAAAAGTTCCACACCCTAATGTTTGCATGAAGAACAATATCAGTCAATTAAGTCTCAAAGCACCCACTTGTCATAGAAAAGGAAAAACAATGTTAGAGAAAAGGTTTATACAGTTATTTTTCTTTATTTGTCCTCCTTAAATGCATTTTCTTTCTAAATTAAAACTCATCTTGCTTCGGTGTTAGTTATTTTGATTACTGAATATACTTGTTTAAAAGGTTTTCTTCTGCTAAAATCGAGGCCAATAGGTTTGGCATACAATATGTCATTTACTTCAGGTTTCGCGTAATAATCTATCTGTTTTTAAAAAGATAGGCCAAGATTGCAAACGATGGCATAGGGGCTCGTCTGGTGCGAAGATATTTCCCCAGAAAAAAACAGCCAAACGATCAAGGTGCAGCCATTAATCTGTATTCAAAGCGAGCTACTCCAATGAAAACAAAAACATGGGCGCAGTTGCAATGCCAGACTAACGTTCGCCATTATGTAAAAGTATTTTAGTATCTATCAGTGATACACGTGGTGTATAGTAATTTCCCTAAGCTAGTGTTCAGCGTGATAGTTTCGCATAGTAAAGAAGTAGGCTAATATTTTAAAAAAACACTGGGTTTCGACTATTATGATTTGTTCATTCACACACAGATTTCAAACCCTCAAACGTGTCCAGGTAATAATCGAGTCCTACAGATATAACTGGAAAATCGATATCTAAATACCGATTTTTCAGCTATATTTGTAGGAGACGATTATTACTTGATGTGTGTTTTAAAGGGTTGTGTTTTAAAGGAGTATAGTATATATTCATATAAATGAATATACATGACACTCCTTTAAAACACACTTTCTTCAAACACTCACTTTTAGTTCAATCAATAATATAATACGAAAAACAAACTTCCATTCCTATAATTAATCATGAGCTTGTAAAAATCCGAATTATTTCTGGGATATTAGATTTTGGATTGTCGTCTGGTATTGACTGTCAGCCTAATGGCGAAGACTCTTCGAGAAACGCAGCAACTTATGTACTTCCTATTTCCAGCAGATCCGATGCAAAAGTTGGTGCATTTGTGTGAGTCGTTGGTTTATATAATTATGCTAAACCATCCTTTTGCTTTTTATCTTCATTATATGTAAGGAACAGTCAGCATCATAGAAAACAAAAGAAAAAACATAATTGTCTATCATTTTGAGAAGAGTCATTAACATTCCAATTTTTGTTCGGGCAATCAAATTCAATTTGTATGCATCAAAAATGGGAAGAAGAGATTGAATCGTCCGAACAAAAGTTTGAAGGAAAGAATTTTAAATTTATTAATGTACAATATTTCACACATCAGTCGTAACCTTGGATTAGTTATCTTGCGGAGAAGAATTGTCGAAAGGAAATTATATCATCAACACCAGTAGATTGGTGTTGGGCAAGAGAGTCTTCACGACTGGACTGGAAAACACTTTCGAATTCAACTAAGATCTGATTGACAGTTATTTATATGTCATGTTTATTCATCATACATTTAGTTGTAAGCATGAACTGTCTCTGTTAGAGGGCGACGTCTAGTAAACTGGGCTTTTAGGTCATTAATTGTTGGTCCAATCTTTACTTGGTACCCCAGTATATTGAGCTTAATTTCCGCATTATAAGCATGAATTCTAAATGCGTTTGAAACAGTGGTTTGAAAGCAATTCTAGTAGGTATTGTTGTTGTTGTTACTATAGTTGCTGTAATAA
>VCCN01004184.1:3869135-3882009 GCA_006491835.1 Architeuthis dux | reverse complement strand
TAACATTTGCAATATTAATGTTTTAGAAAAAATGATTTCGGACGATCTTACGACGGACGGAAAGTAAGTGTCCAGTACAGCATTATAGTGACATACGCGCCCCCTCCCCCGCGACCGTAATAATTATTGTTAACGACTTTCACTTAACCCAAAATAACGGATGGGTTATTGATAGAACGCACACAAAAAAAATCATCGGAAAACAAATTTGTAATACGTAATTAGATTTACTGGTAAAAATAATCATAACGTAAACATCAAAATAGAAATGGTTTACAACTGAGCTTCCCAAACTAATTTCATTGGCGACTCACTGTTGTAAGAAATAGGCACTCCCCACACACAACAAACAAAATATTGCCACATATTTATAATCTATAAGAAGTCTAGCGGTGTGTAATGTTTATTAAGAAAAAAATACTATAAAAAGAATATCGGTAAAACTTAAAACAGACACGAAATCAACGTGAAAAAAACCTACCTCGTTTCAGGTTTATGGGAAGAGTGCTAAACATTCGAATGGACGCCCGTAAGTTTCAGGCCCTTTCATTATGTAATTAATTACGTTGCATTTTTGTCAATGAAAAAAGAGGAGGGTGAGGTGAACCTTCCCTTCACTATGAATTAAGTAGAGTTGTTGTTATAGATGAAAGTTGTGTGGTGGAGGGAGAAAACCAAACCTCCACGGTATATCAGTGTTTCATTACCAAAAGGCGATTTCCGACCAAAAACACCAAAACTTGTTTAATACATGATTTTGTTGCAAGGAATGTTTTTCCTTTCGTGAGAGGAATGATAGACGAAACATTAACTTTATCTGATGTTTACAACCGAAGAAAGGCTCGAAAATGACCTCTGCTGACCTCGAATGACCTCCAAGATTAGCCTATGTGGGAAGTTGAATTTTACTGATTCTCCATACAGAATATTATGTCGATAATCCTAGTAGTTTTTGCGGAGAAGAGGCACAGACAAACAAACAAACAGAGTGCTCAAATATTAGTATAGATGTCTCTATATATTTATATATACCATAGCGTGTGTGGGGAATGTGTTCCCGCTTATGTAGGTGTTTGCCCCATTCATCTAATGCAGTGTTTCTAAAAACGAGTGCAAAGTAATAAATTGTCTTGAATGAGGGAATGGCGGATGAATTAGACGAGAAGACAGCAGATTGGAAAATATAAATGGAGTCGAATAGACTTCAAACATGTACATATCCAAGTCTGTTAATCTTCTTGTTTATTTGTATTTATCTTGTTCAGTTTTTTTATCAACCAATCAATCAAACTATCTATCACATTCAGTCCGTTTATATTTGTATCTGTATTCTTTCTACCTCTGTTCCCCGGGTTTCTGAACCTCCTTTGAGAGTGCGTGTAATTCTCGTGCTTATTTCCGCAACACTGTGTCATTGTGTGTGAACCTCTAACTTCATAAGTATAAAAAAAATAATCTGTTTTCCATTTCTTGCTTCAGAGAACACAATTTCCCCCAAGATTTTATTGGCTTATTATTATCTTCGTATACCGTTCTATGCGACAGTCCAATAAAAGACAGATTGAATTGTTGGTTGGCATTATCGCTGAGATTCTCCCAATGCGTAAACAAGGTGATTGTGTAAAGAATTGTTTAATAATCATTAAGCTGGATTGTTTAAATGACGATACAAATAAGAAGAATTAGATTTTCAAGTTTTTGTTTTCACATTATAGCAAGATATGTTTTAGATTGATTCACGATTTATTTTCAGAATTGCTTTTTGTTTTTTCTGTGTTTGCTACGGTGGGCATATTGTGTGCTTGCTTTTCTCCCAGAGAAGTTTTCCAGCGTTTAAATATATGGAACCGGGTCGGATTTACACGGTGAATTTAAATGCGGTTGCCCGCTACGAAACAAGTACATGTAGAAACAAAAAGATAAATTAGTATGGATAGCAGCAACAGTTAGAAATATTGTCTCAGTAACCTAGTCAATGTGAACAAAGAAAATATCGATCAGATAGTTAATACTGTATTACCGTTCCAGCTGACTACAGAGAGAAACTGAAAGTGAGTAAAAAGGTGGATAAATATAAGGACCGTTCCAGAGAACAAAATCGTATCGAATATCAAAGTTATGATTTTACCAATCATGTAGTGAAATAACATAGGTAACATATTTTACAAGCATTGTTTTGCTGTATAATATACTTAATATTTTAGAGGGTCCGAACATATATTTTGCTACGAGAAAGAAGAAAGAACAGTAGAAGAGAAAATGTTTTTGTTTTTAGCCAGGTAAGATAAAAATGCTCACGCATACACATTCCAGATATGAATCATCCTACCATATACGGAATTAGAATTTGGTTTTTTTAGGGGGAGGGGGGCGTTTCTGCATCGGAGTAGGGCTCACAGAATCAGCTGGGGGCGGGGGGCGTTTCTGCATCGGAGAAGGGCTCACAGAATCAGTTGGGCGCGTCGGAACATCGCCAAATGTGTTACCTGACAGAATTCTGGGATAGGTTCCCGTGAAAGGCTTCGATAAATATAGGTCTGAGACACAGGACAGTCATGTTGGCCTTAGTCGAGCAGTTGGTCTCGGCGCGACAAGGTGGTTAGTCGGTGCAATGTGGCCCCAGCACAGGAGATGCAAAAGCTGAGCGTCGCCCTCCGATTCGGATAGTTGGATTTCACACAAGTTCGATTGGAAATGAATCTATAGGCATGCAAAGAACAAAAGTCGTCAGATTTGATACACCCAAGGGAAAATAAAACAAGTCTTATCCACCTGAAAAATCCGGAAAAATCTCAAAGACAGGCGTAAAAAAAGAGAAAGCCAGAAGAAAAAAAGAAGAAGACAGAGAGAAAGCGAGGGGTGGGGAGACAGAGGATTTTAAGCAGATCAGAAGGGGATTAAACCAGATTAAGATGGGTAATAAAAGACGAATGACAAGCTGCACTCAAGTGGAACTGATAAAGTGGAAATTAACGCTATAAATAACCAATCCTCCAATAGTACGGTAGCTTAGGGAAAGAATCGTTCAAAATGTCAGAAAAGGTGTGAAAATCTACATACTAGTAGATTTGTTATGCTCTTTCCCGTAAAAACAGGACACACGGGATCTGAGTACTATAGCGGCCGCCATCATGATTACAAAATGGCTGCCAAATATTGCAATGTTTATATAGGAACATGTTATTGAGCGTTCTCAGACCCCAACATGGTGATGATGGTATGTTAGGATGAGTCGTCGGAGGTTGGTGTGGTGGAAAGTACAAGAGAGACGGTTGGAGGGTTCATGCTGCCTCTATAATGGCTCACTGCAAAGCAAACACTGGATACTATTTTCACATTTCGCCTTCTTTCGTAACAGCGAAAGAAATGAGTAAAGTCAACTTTTGAAAAGCGTGGGATACCTGTTTTTACTAATCTTAGTTTAGTCAGGCGCAAGGCCACAATAGTGGAGCACTGAGAGAATGCAAACCACTACAATTAGTACAGTAGATTAGGTAAAAATCGTTCAGAACTTGATAAAGGTATGACAATATGCATACTAGTAGATTTGTTATGCTCTTTCACATAAAAAAATAGGACACATGCGATCTGACAACCATTGCAGCCACCGTCTTATTGGTTGTAAAGAAATGCAATATTTCAAATGCTAGAGTATATAAAAGGTTGATATAATTTCCTAAAACATGTCTGGAAATATTTTCAAGTACTTTCAGCGAGACTGGATATTTTCGTCTAATTGAAGTTGTCATCTGACGCCAGCAAGAGGGGTCCACCTGAAAATATTATAATTTTCAAGTAGGTGAGACAATTTAACTTGTCATCTGAAAAAAAGGCCGAGGCAGACACATTTGAGTTGGAGATTTCGCCGAAAAAGTAGCAGCAGAAATTGGGTCTACCTGTGAGTGAACCAGCTCCCACACATTATCGCATCGCTCCCCTTTTTTGCGTCTTTTCATCTAATCAGCTACTGTGCCGACGGACATGTCAGAAAAGTTCAGGTTGATAGATCCAAGTGAAGGTACGTCCTCAAATCTACGGGGACCCCAGGAACCCCAGGAACCCGCTGTTACGAACTTGCAGTTATATCTAATTCGTCAACAGGACACAAGCGATAAACGTGTTAGCCCTGGTAAGGAAATGTACAGAGGACATGGTAGAAAGTGTGGCTACAAACTTCTCACCGAGAATATTTTGGAGTTCCATAAAATTAATTCCTTACCAAATGACATGAATATTTTTAGACTGGACAGTAGTGAAGGAATCAAACCATGTAGTGCTGCATAAAAGCTGTAAAAAACAACTTCGACAACGAAAAGTGTGCTCGAAAACGAAAGGCTAAAGAAAATTTAAACCAAGCCAAGTTAAAACCAGACGCAGTGTGGTTGGTTCAATGGCCAGGACAAGCCGTCGTTCTTTTTTCTGTGATGAAGACGGCACAAAAAACTCCATAGTGCGCAGACAGTCAGCCTTGATTGTATTCGCGAGTATGCATATATTCTACAAGACAGAGAAATTGTGGGAAAACTCTCTGAGGGCGACACAGACTGAAGGAACAAGATCCAAGGTCGTCTCACCTGCTTGACTTCTCTGAACAACCGCATTCGGAAACATTCGGAAACATTATGCTGAGCAGAAGAAGGATGACCAGACAAGTAAAGTAGATAGTCTTATGTTGGCTGAGCTTGTTTCCTACATAGAAGATTTCCGTCACGATGAAATATTACCAATCATCAAATTGGAACAAGATCCAGGTTTCTCTGGAAAAGTCAATACAACACGGTTGAAGGATAGATGGTTAAGTTTGATTCCAGACTTGACAGCATGTTATCTCGGCGATCAAAGTGGTGGCAACCGTAGCCCGATGGTTAACAAGGTCGTATTAGAAACCAAATATTTTCGAGTAGCATGTTCAATCTCCACTTGGTGCCGCACTAATGTAGCCTTGCGCCCGAATACACTATACTTAATAAAAACTAAAACAGTTCTATAATCATTTAAAAGAAACACAAGTCTCATTTTTAATCACATGATTGAATATTTGATTAAGGTAGGCATATCAACATAAAACAACACCCGAAAGGACAATTAAAATAAATAAATCAAAAAATAAATAGAGTCAAACTAATTGAATAAAAATCTAAACATCGATCGAGTGTTTGATTTATAATGGAAAAGACCTGACCTGTTCGTTTTTATCCATGATACAGCGACTTTAACTCCAGTATGGGCTAAATGTTAGAACTGATCTGGTAATATAAACCTTTCTCTCCCTGTCTGATACTTGAGACGATCAAATGCAATGTTCTATCTACTGGTAACCGAAGTCATGAGAAATATCAAATGTGTAACCGGCGTTGCGTTCTGTCCTGGTTTATCCTCTTCAATGTCACCGTCTTCAAGTGGACCTAATCGGAAGTTCTCGAAGTCCAGACCTGTCCATGTCTCTTTGAAGGAACAAACGTTCCAGTGTAACTCAAGAAACATACTATCCATTCATCGAATGGACTTGTCCACCTTCTTTAATAGTGAGGCAAACATTGGCGTTTTCAGTCATTTATTTGGATTTATCGTCAGATTCATTTGGACGGTATCCGGTTTTACTTCAGGCATTGATTATTTGAATAGGTGATGCATTTTCCCCAAGTTATTGATATCATTACCTTTTTTTTCAGTGACTGTCGTTATAGAACGTAGAACTGTGTCCTCGAGATCAATCATGGGAAGACCAGAGACAATATGGATCCTAAGAAACAATACCAAACAATACAAATGCAAGTCATCTTTAGAATGCCTCTAAACAGTGATAGCTTGCATATCGGTAACGGTGTTGGAAGGAAAATGATGTATGTTTGCATTTAACAGCACAAGATATAATATACTAGATAGTTGTGGTTTGAGATTACAAATGGATAACTCTATGCAGGCCAGGAGATAAACTCTAGATTTTAGACAAGGAATCGATAATAAATTAAATAGTTGACATTGCCATGCAGACGAAAAGGTTAAACTGAAGAAATACATATATCAGACCTTGTTCGAACACGGTTATTGTGAAAAATGCAAATGGCGATGAACAGTGGATGGTTCAAATATGGTTATCAAGATATCGAAACAGATAGGGATTCGAAGAAAAACTGAGTCGGAGAAGACCATAATACTGTTGAAGTCGACGAGTATAATGAAGAGAATACCGCACATCTTAAGGAACTCACTATCTATTGGCTCCCATTGGTCGCTATCAGAACCCTCCTGTTAGGAATTATAATATTGGATGACCCACTGACTTCTTTCGGTTTATTAAGTTAAAACTTTATAGAACAACTTGTTTGCCTTTTTATTCCAGTATCTGCCATCTTTCAGGCAACTTCATAATTCCATCCTCCCAGAACTTTGTATCTTTCTTGGCAAACAACAGCTCTAGATGTCTTTCACAATATTTGTAGGAATTGAAATCTTTTGATTACAAGAATTAAATATATATATAAAATAAATGGTAATCTGAAGGTGCAATATCACGGGAATATGGTGAATGAAAACTTCCCAACCAAGCGGTAACTATGTTTGCCCGGTCGGCAAAGAAACATGCGGTCTAGTATTATCCTGGTGGAATATTGTGTCGTTTCTGCTAAATAATTCCGGGTGTTTTTCGTTGATTGCCGCCTTCAATTGTTGTAAGGTAACCACTTTTCATCATCCGTCATATTTTGTTACAAAACGGAATACCTTTGTTACGTTTAAATAGCGAATCGTACACAGAAGTACAGTCCAGTAGGTTTTCCGTGCTTAACTCGTGTGTACGCTACACATCAAAGTTACTAACATAATCAAGCTGGTCCAAATCATTTGGATATTTTGAGGATGTTGGATATCTCCTGCGTTATATGACCTTGTTTGTTCTCAAGTAATGTCTTGATTTGATTGTTATCAACTTCAATCCGATCGTAGTGCGTCGTTCTGCGAGAAAGATTCACGGTACCTTTTCCATGAGGTCCACAAATGTATTTTTACGTTTGCGTCGCATTTTGACCGTTATATAATAAATATTTAATATAAATCAATAACTAATACATAAACTAGTTTGCTTCGTGACTGGTATAGTTGCATATCTCGCACCGACACTATGGTTCGGCTTCCGAACCTAGGTGAATAAAAAACAGGATATCGAATGCTAATTTTCAAGGCAAACAACCCCCCGCACTTGGAAGATAGGAGAATCACAATCTTCTTACTCCATGTACTCTTTCTTTCTGCTCGGTTGTGGCAGAAGCCGAGACATTAGGAATAGATAGGGGACAAGATTTGGAATATCAGTTATGTTCATACCCGTGTTTGGCAAATGCACAGTTTGTGTTTTAATTTGAAAATCATCTTAATAATTTCATTTGGTATACTTTTAGATCGCGTTATGATAAGAGCTTGTTGCAATTTTCTTTATTTGTATTTTTGAATCGGTTGAAATAATTTAATAAGAAAAGTAGATCGAGAGTGACAGATTTAAAATTAACCATTTCAATCACTCAATTCTCCACACACTTTTATACATCCAAAGATGTATAAATTGTAAAAACAATCTCTACATCATTAAGTACAGGAAATACGCCTAAACTCAATGGAACATACTTCATGAGATCTTCAGATTATTGAAATCATATTGTATTGATTTTGTTGGTACCACAACATTTTGCCAGATACATTCTGCAGCTTACACCAGAACTAAAACGCCCATGGACAGAGGGGGAGATCCTTTTACACGGTAGTGTAGACCAGATATGTATTTGATACTCCACGAAGTCAAAATGTGATCCATAAGCTTTTTTAGTTTTCTCTGGATTTTTTAGATGAGGGATCATCATTATGTATTGAGTTTTCGGACTGTTATCCTCATCCAGGTTCATCTTTTGAACACAACGTTTCGGTCGCTGTACCCTACGGCCTTCTTTGGGTGGGTTTCGTTAATGGGGAGTTTTCGAAATGCTGGGACAAGGGCACCCCATCGAAGTATAGGGACGGAAAGTCCTCATTCCGCTGTCTATTTTCGGGTGGGGGAAATCCTTAGATCATAACCATGTTTCTAATCATGTCGGTGTTCGAAGCTTGTGCCTCGGAAGAGTTCTTATAAGGTGTTATTTAGACCTAAGACTTCGGACATCGACATGGTCATGGTCGGGTAAAAAATGTTCCATGTGAGTAAAAGCCTTCAATATACCATAAGAGTTATTATTTTTTACCAAGCCTTTCTTGTACTCCTTGAAAAGATTTTTCATATTGTTTTCTTAGAAGTGTGGTGATAGATAGTTTTGAGCATATGTGTTATTTCATGTATGTTCACACGTGAATGTTGCCATGCATGGTGCCTAGCTTCTTTTTCTTCTTTCGTTTGTCCATCAGCGAAGCATTCAATTGGACCCATGCGGGTTTAGACCTGCCAGCCAGCTCACCATATTTGAGTCAAAAGTCTTGGGGCGCGCAATTTCATCCGGGGGCCACAGAGCCGGACATCAGGTCAGAATATGTTCCAAGGTCTGCCTTGAACCTAGCGTATTGCGGTGATTACAACGTATAGCATTTGCTAGTATAGTGAGTTAGATCCTCACTTGTTGCCCACTTTTATAGCATTGTGCCAGATAAAGTTAAGTTAGATCCTCACTTGTTGCCCACTTTTATAGCATTGTGCCAGATTAAGTTAAGCTTAGAATGTACGCTTTGGGAATATTTAAAAAAAGATCTTTCACCTATTTGTGACAAACAGATTTCGAATATTGAATTAGCACTGCTACTGATACTAGATTAAATAAGATTAACAAAAATGCAATATCTTCCTCTAGTTTTTAATACGGACTGACATTTCCCACCGCATCCAATGAAAGGTCGGTGAACAGAGGTCAGATGATGAACAGAAAAGAAAAGATTTTGCATTACAAAAGTATATTAATCTTTTCCTAAAACCTACGTATTTTTTTCCGGATCGATGTTATTTTGCGTGAATAGACTTCAAACAAATCTAATTTGGCATTTCTAGCAAGCAACAACAACGTGTCAAGATCAAATATCACGTTGTGAATACTGATGAGCCTGGATTGTGTTTCTTTTCACGAAAGTAATAAAAAATCTAACGGCGTAAAATATTGACTCATCGGTTCCAGCTATCAAAGTTAATAATAAAAACAACTATTTTACATTACTTTCCCGGGCAAGTAAGGTAATTATTGGAGAGTAGATTGCCTATGTACTCATTCAGCCATTCTTAACTCTGATCGGGTGAGATAATTATGCGAACGTAAATTTGCCGATGTACTCACTCAACCACTATTAACTCTCTCAACCATTGTGTTCACTGATCAAGATAATTTGCCAATGTACACGCGCACACACGTTTCTCTTTCTACAATTGTGTTCTACCCGTGATAAGACCATAGTTTAACTAATGATTGGAGATTTGGATTTATGCCTTTTCTATGGTCATTAAAGTGGAAGTGGTATAAGTTAGCACAAAGAGAATTCGTATCCCCATTGTTCTATTCTTGACCAATACACTTTAGTAAAATAATGTAGGCGATGGGTGTTTTAAGAAGCGTGTCACAAAATTCGCCTGTATCGGCAAAGAAAAGAGAGAAAAGACTTATTGGAAATTTGTACTTCTTGATGGAGATCCAGATACAAGAGGACTGCTTTGAAAGCCCATCAGAAGTAAAAGAAGGTGGTGGGTGCTTGCAGCAAATTATCTAAATACTTACAAATATTTCATTACACTAAAACAGCATTATTAATTATTGTTATGCCAATTTTAATATCTATATATTGGGCTCGAGATCATTTCTCAAGCCTTCAGCAAAGATTAAGCTCACTGTCAGTTGCTTGCGGGGTCGGTATGTACAGGATTACACTTACAAACCTGACCTGTCTGACAATCATATAATACATGGTTATTGAGTAAGCATTCTCGTATCACTGCGATACATTTTGCAGAATTAAAAAAAGATATCCCTTATATTGTTACGAACACCGCAGACTTATACACCAGAGCGGGGTCAGCACGTCAAAACAACGGACGAACCCACGGGTGAACTTAGCAGAAGCGGTGTCTTATTGGCGTTTTGGGTTTGAGCGCTTAGCGAGAGAACAGAGCCAGTTTACGTGCGAAGCGAAATACATATCCTGCTCAAGCTTCCGCACTGCAACACGTGTCGGAGAAAACGAACCTTGTCTCCACATGGGATGGGGTCCTTCCTCAATACCACCCAGCGATAAACCCGCTTATTGTCTCCAGAAGCAGACCACTTGCCCAGTCTGAGTGATACACCGTTCCTTTCCAACAAAACCCATTCACCTAGTCTACGTGCTCATCATATTCCAACTTCCCAACTGGGAACTTTTCCAACTGTCTTGACAGCGACTGCCCAACGGCCAAAGCCACGTCTCCGGATCCCGAGTCTGACTGACTGCTTCCAGTCAACTGATAACTACATTGATTGACTGTGAAAAGCTAATATCCCCTCAGTACGTAAGACTTCCTCGGCCTACAATCAGGACTCCTTACGATTCACTAGCCGCCCCTGATCTTTTGTAATTGCTGGATTTCCCTTCCTTCTCGGGCCCGCTCGTTCGTTTCGTATTGAGTCACTAATCCCACTTACTACCAACCGGCACAGTGGCGATACTACTGGCCGGTTTAACGATTATTATCTTTTACTATGCGAAATACTTACGCTAGAATCGGCAAATAATGTCTTGTTTTGGCTAAAAGAAGAACATTATAGATGACCTATTGCATAAGCTCGGATAGATATTTAATAACCTTGGTTTGGTCTAGTACAATACCACAAATGGATTGAACTCACCTCACGTGCGAACTGTCTGAAAAACTGCTAACCATTTCCCCGTGGCAGCTATCCTCATCAGAGATTTACTTAGCTTAGTCTGTTGGCACTGAGTCACAATTGAGAGACGGGCACTATACTTTTGGATGATTTCCTAACTATTGTTGGGCAGCAGGCACCCTAAATATGTATATGCTTAGCTTCGGTTGGCACAAGGCCGCAGTAGTCGAACACACTTTGAAGATCTAACCCTCCATACAAGGGAACGGTTTACGAGACTAGCTTCCCAACCATCACTCTATGGTTGGTATCTCTCTTGGATTATTGAATAAGATGAGCCTAGTATGGCATAAAGCTATAACAATGAAGAACTGGTGAGGACCAACCCCATTAAACGAACGAATGGTCTACCAGACTTGCTTTCTAACTATTATTCTACGTAGGCATAATTGTAGATGTGGAATAAGCTGTATGTATAATGGCTGAAGGCCATGACACTTGGGTAAGTTCCAAACTCACTACCCTAGCAAATGGTCTACGAGACTGGTTTCCTAACCATTGCTCTATGGTAGGCACCATTGCGTTCGTTCGAATATTTCCGTTGTTATTAAAGTTGTACAAGTTATGGGATTATACAAACGCCTTCAATTCGAACGCCTTGAGGCTTGCCGAAAGGATCACGCTATAAGGTAAGTTGCTATTTCTCTACGCTCGAAAATGCTCATTAAATACAAATACAGATAGAATTTCACGCTTTTAATATTTCCATTCAGATCTTCTCAGGTTCTAAAATTATTCTGGTTATTAACGACGCTTTTCCAATGGTTTAGCGAATAGAGGCTGACATTCGAAGATAATAAAGAGCTGTGTTTATTTAATAATTTTTAAATGAAAATAAAAAGTTTCAACTTCCTGAACAATGCAATTGAATCATACACCGTTGACAACTTCCTCAGAACACACAATTCACGAAATGTGTCATCTTAAATACACATGTTCATTTTTCTTCTATTTACATACGCCTAGGTTGCCTCGATGTAGGGTAATGGTTTGCGAGTTAGTCTAGAAATCCATTACTAGTTCGATCCCAAGTGGATGCTCCACGAAAGTTCCCTTTTGCCAGACTAAGCTAAGCTTAATGCATACCTATGCACACGCACGTATCGACATCAGTATTCTATCTGGCAGGTTGTTTCATTCTAAAATTATCTTATACTTAACCAGACGTTAGATATGCAAAATATAAACCGGAAGGATATTTCGCGTACAGGTTCCATCGACTAAGGTCCTATAGTCGTGGAAAACCCTCCGAAAAACTTCGTTTGCGAGACCAAGCCATTGATTGATTAATTGATTCATATATATATATATATATGCAATGGAAGAAAGAAGACTGAACTCGATTCTCTTACAGTGACAGACTGTTTCACGTTAAACAGTTAGAAGTGTATGCTGTGTATACTATGATATATACAGATATTTTTACAGGCAAGTCTTCGAGTTTCCTTTCTATCCAAGTCCAGGACATTCACCCCCACTATACAACAGACCAATATATTTTGGAAAGAATACAATCATAGGCAAGAAACACGGAGTTTGTGCTTATTTAAATACTTATGAGCAGTAATTTTATATAAGCGATGGTTTGTTTATATAAAAAGCGCATGTATGTACAAACTATCTTCTTATACTTATAATGATTTCTTTCTGTTTCTCTGTCCATAACAATGGACTCTCCCGCTTAAAGGTGACCATTTTTCTCATAAAAATATCTCTTACCCACCATTTGAAAAAATAGACTCTTCCATTGAAACGAGTTCAGTATTTTCTTTCTAAAAGACCGTCTCATAGAAATTCAAATATATCTGTGATTCTTTTCACACGGAAAACTAGTAACATGATAATTATACAGGCAATAGCCCTATTCTATCAGTAATGTTGCCTTAATTCTGGATCACTCGCATTACCTTTCTGCCTGATTTTCAATGCATTTCTCGTGTGTATTCATAAAAAGATTAACTATATGTTAGAATTATGGAATGTTCACTGGTGTCTTG
>VCCN01004184.1:3853185-3865362 GCA_006491835.1 Architeuthis dux | reverse complement strand
GACGGGCATCGGCTGTTGGTGGAATAAATCAATGACTCTGAGAAAAGAATTGTCCATTTAATATCTTCTCTAAACCGAAAGTCTGCATTTATCAAAATCCACAGATGCAAATCGTCGTAGATAATCGAGTTCCAATCTCCTTATCTAGGACGATGGTAATCGTCGTTGCTTTAAATAAACTAAGTTTAAAATGTCCACAGCGCTGAATAGATTTTCACGCGGCAAACTATGTGCAAGAGAAATGGGTGTACACATTATACTTTATATGAGTTTTGTGCTCTAGGTATTTGAGACACAATTCTTACCTGTTATTTGTACTCTGAGTTGTTACACTTCAACACACTGAATTGTTGAGTTCGTAAATCGTTCTCAATACCAACTTAGTCGCTATTGAGTATGATTAAAGATGTGTTATGATTATCAATCCCAGACTTGCAAACCTCGTACAACTCCCGTAGGACGTGCAAAACACTTAGGACGCTTACTTTAGTTCTGCCGTGTTTGTACACGTTAAGACGTGTGATAATTAATCAATATCATTATCAATATTAGAAGATATATGCATTATTATATGTATACAACCATATTACTAAGTTTGTAGATATAGATAGATGAATATGAACTGACTGGATATATCGATTGATGCAAACAATCACGAAGAAATAATGAGAGAGGGGGTGAGAGTGAGAGGGGGAAGATAGAGAGAGGGGGAGAGAGATAAAAATATTTTTTGAAATCTATTAACAGAAAAGAGATGACTGTTTCCTTTTATCTTCTTTGTAATTTTTTCTCTTCTCAATTTGGCGACTGACAGCTTGATTGCACTGGATAGAATTCATTCTACATTGATACACAGATAAATGGGCCACGAAATATGTATGAGTAATTTCCTGTCGGAATTGATTCAATCTGACTGCTGACTTTCTTTAAGGAAATGTCTGAATTCTTTCGGATTGCTTACAAGATGGATTGCCTCTTTAGTAGGCGAGCAACCTGAACATCTTCTTCATCCTGTCACTTGTGGATCATACATCTTTTTGAAAATGCTGTTCCTCGCCAACATTCATATAGTGTTCTCATGAAAACACACGCAAATCGCACATACGCATCAACATATTTACACCTTTTCCAGCAAACACACGCGTGTGAACACAAATATGCGCTTACACACACACTGATTAGTTCCAATGGAATGATGGATAGGATCCGTTTGGAAAGTATCCAGCCATTTTGAATATCTCGAGAACCGGCTGCAAGACCTTAATGTAACTTGGCAATCAATCAGAGGAGACCTTACTATACATGCGTGAATAGACATTCTTTCTCCTGGGGGTATTTAATCGGCAGTGAGATGCCATTTAATGAGATTGTGTACTGTGTGACCGTTGCATTTACAATGACGAGCCTGTCTATTCTTCACGTTTCGTGCAGGGTATTTTGACAAAACATCACTCCGCCGGTTCTGTCAGGCCCATACAGTCCAGATTTGTCTACCCGTGACATCTGGCTTTTAGCTGTTAAAAGGGAGGACATTTTAAACCTTTAACAAGATTAAGGACAACACAACGAGGCAGCTGATTGTGATCCCAAAAGTGATCTTTGCAGACTGTTTTGGAAACTGGAAGAGACGCTCAAGAGAGTACTTTGAAGGGTCTAAGGTACCATTTCCCTAGGTAGAGTATTCTCTCGTTGATATCAAATGGCTGGATACTTTCCGGACCGAGTTCGTATATCTGTTTATGACCGTGTAGTCCTGACATGATTTGTATGCAATTCATTGTCTTCACCAGAAGATTGAAGGACGATTTAGATTTCAACTCGGCCAAGGCTTTAATAGGTATTATTTTCATAAAGGCAGCTTTATATCTGTTTTGTTTTTTCTATTGGTGTCCATCTATCTTACTTCTTCTCTGAGGACATTTTATTCCCGATGTACATGGAATGAAAAGAGGTTTGGAGGTACATGCCTTTCCAAAATTACTAGTGGCTATTGACTGTAATGGAAAAGTTTTCTAAATGAAATTAGAGAACTGGCTTCTTTGATCGATATTTTCACGTACAAGCTAATGTTCACATCGTCCAGAAGAGATTATTCTCTACAGATACGATTTATCCATCTATCTATCTATCTATCTATCTATCTATCTATCTATCTATCTATTTCCGTCCAGATTTGTTGTTGGTAACACACAATTTGTTGTTGGTAATCTTTACGGGATATGACCATATGTTAGGGAAAACAAAACTGACTGAGCATCTCATTCTCTATCCCTCTCACTGATTGATTTATGCTTATCTTTTAACTAAATCTTAGCACTTTTAATGTAAAATAATCGGTCATTCTTTTCACACAAAATTCCTCTCCTAGTAGAAAAGATATTAGTTTGGTTAGGAGTAAGCCTATTCACAATGGTTTGCGAGACCAGCGCGTTAACACCTGGACTATCACGTCTGCTCTGTAGAGATCTTTGGACGGGGGTAATTTTAGCTGAACGCTGCATCTCTATGTAGATCATTCGGCGAATGATTGAGCGTGCTCTCGGTGGTTTGAAAGACAAAATAATAACCGTATACTTTCATTGTTTGTGATGGGAAACATTTGCTTTTCTTCTTCAATACCCTAAGCTATCGACAGCGCACCATGCTTAAATAGTTAACTTCTATTCATAATACAACCGGAAGTTTACGTAATTTCGTTTTCTAATGCCTTAGGTATTCAGTTTTTCACAAATAATGACAGTAATTAGCAATCATTCGGGTTTTGCGAATTCTTCAAATCTGCCGACCAGTTAAATATTGAACCAGATAGTTGAAAATTCCAGGAAGGCAACACTCAGAAAACTTATGAAGCAATCAATGTCGTGGTTTTCTGCATAGTGTATTTCTTTCTTGCAGTGATTTTCATTTTTCTGAGAATCTCTATCGGCGTATTTGAAAATAATTTCTTTAATATTTGATAGACTAATATATATTCTTTAGCTTTACTATTCCAACGTTTCCACAACTTTCAAGGTATAATTTCATTATTGGGTAACATAAAAGGTCAGTTCGGTTTATTATGTAAAATTAGAGGACAATTTGTTTCTCACTTATATACAACTTTTTCAAATTATGAAGTTGGTAATGTAGTACAAAGGAGACATACACAAAAAGGTTCTTTCGGTTTAAAAGTAAAAGGCATTTTTATATCTTTGGCACTAACTTTATTAAATAACACATTTACCCTTTTGACCCACTACCTTCTTCTATCTTTCAGCAAGCTTCATAATTGCATCCCTCCAGAACTGTTTTACATTTTAAAATATGGGATTCAGACATTTAAAATATAGTGTCATGGCAGTAAGATTTCTGCACATTTTCCATACATTCTAACTTGTATAAATACTACAGAATCGCGAACAGCATCGACTGAACATTTTTAAAAAGCCTCTAATTAGATCTGAACTGGTATCATGGGAGCCCGTCTTATATGGACGTGACATTAACGATTTGGCCACGGAAACCAACCGGCTGAGTGGAGTCAAATCTACATTCCTAAACCTATATTTCCTCATCTGATTACTCGCGACATATTGGTTGTTTATAATCTAGTAGTAGTAGTAGTAGTGGTAGTAGTAGTAATACCAGTAATAGTAGTAGTAGTAGTAACAGTTTTAGACTTTTTAGATTATGTTTTTTCACTATTCATTTTCGACTAGTTTGTATTTTATTTCATTGTTGTTTTTATCTCAAAGTTCAGGTCGTTACTTTCTACGACCGTTTTTAAATAAGCAGCATTGATCTAAAATAAAGATGTAGCCAGGATATAGGATGCAATTTCAAATATCCTCGGGAGCTACCTATAAATTACTGCTGCTTACTTAACAACGGTCGTAGTCTGTAACGACCTGAACGTTGTGACTAAAACAACAATATAATGAGAGAAATGCTAGTCAAAATGTGATAATGAAAACCAAACACTATTATTACCAAAGCATTTTCTTCCGTGAGGTCAAGTTTGTATTTTGCATCATAGGAAAGGGAAAATGTTTAGCTATATTTCACTTCTGGAAACGTTCCGTGCTTTATTTATTTTTGGTGCATGCTCTGTGTCTCCGATCATCTCCAGATGACAATTATTTTTGCACGATCAAAGAGACTTTTTTTTTTACTCATTCCAAATTTGTTATTTCCTCGAATGCGTGGCTCCAAAGAACATACGAGGAAGTAGAATGCAAAATAGAGAGGCAAATATTGTAAAATTCAGAATTTCGGAGGAAAAAAAAGAAGTTTAATTATATTTGTATTTTTCTAAAATGCAGTCTTCAGAGCATCAGACATTTTTAATTATCTGAGGCGGATATCTTTTTTCATCAGACAAATATTAAAGATCTGCACTGAAGTGGGATTCTTTTAATGAAATTGTTTGGAAAAAAGTTTTTTGTTTCTAATCTTTTATGTTTCAGTTAAAGTTTAGTAAAACGAAATTGGTAATTTTGTAGCCTCTAATGCAAAAGGTAATTTATTAATAATAATAGAAGAAGAAGAAGAAGAAGAAGAAGAAGAAGAAGAAAAAGAAGAAGAAGAGGAAGAAGAATAAGAAGAAGAAGAAGAAGAAGAAGAAGAAGAAGAAGAAGAAGAAGAAGAAGAAGAAGAAAAAGAAGAAGAAGAAGTCAGAAGCTCGAGGCAGAACGAACAAATGGTTCTTGGCAGTTGTTCTTGCTCTGGGAGCATTATCTTCCTCTCAAGATAAGGCTCCTATAGCAAGAACAGTTGCCAAGAACTCGTCTTTCATTCTGCACCGAGATTCTAAGGAGATGCAAGTGGACCCGAGGAGGAGACTTGTCTTTCCCGAGGAGGTGGCAGTAACCTCAATCCAATCAGACATGTTTCTTCTATCCAAATGCACAAGAACCATCTCAGTAGTCGAACTCACAGTGACTTGAGAGGACAGGCTAGCCATCTCTCACCAACTGAGGAAAGCCAAGTACCACGGTCTGATCGATAAGGCTCTTATCAAATGATAGTACACAACCTTATTCCCCATTTAAGTTGGCTGTCGTGACTTCCTAGCAACACCAGCGCGCTATTTCTTACAGAAGATCGGTTTGGAACCCAAAGAATTGGGGAGATAGCTATGGCAGCTGAGACCATCTAAAGGTGGGTATTGTTCTGATTAAAGCTGTTCCACTCGGGCGAAGAAAACAGGCTAATGGGTGGAACGTTTGCGACCCTGGGATACCTGCTGAAGACGCAGAACGGTTCCCAACAATGCAAATGCACTGACCACCCTACTCCCAAGGAACACCTTTAAGAGGAGTAACGTGCTGCATCATATCTCGAGTGGCTTGCAGCAAAGCATCTCTGATATTTATTCCACCTATAAGACGACCAACAGACAATTGCCTTCTTATAATATGTTTTCTTTCAACGGGAGAATTACGGTAAATAAACTTGTGATTGTAACAACATCTATTTCTTAACTTCAGTCTCCCAAAGGTCATATGATGATAGAGAATAAAAGTAAAAGGTAGGAAAGAGCTTGTATGTAACTAAAATTAGACCTATAAACAAAGATTATAAAATATCTACATTTTGTTGCTATGAATTTTAACTAATTTAAAACATGTGCACAATGTAGATTTAAAAAAGAAATTACTAATGTTTCCTCAGCTTAGTATAATACAAGGCCAATATAGCGAGGGACTGTAATTGTTTTTATAATATTTATGAGTTTCTCCATTGACCACGCTATTACAAAAGAACATCAGTATACGCAGTCCTTATATTTACATCATAATGTTTTAATTTTTATTAAGCTTAGATTAAAGGAAAATATGAGTAAGAAGATGGTCTTGCATCAAGTGTGTAAGACGGACATGCCTTGAATATCAGCATTCAAAATCCATGCTTTTTACCTGTACATTGGCGATTAGTGCCATACGCAATCTGGTCAGCCACCATCGCATTGGTACCCGCATTAAAGTTTTAATTGTACTCGATGTTTACTAAGCTCAGCTTAGTACAGAATGAGACTTTAAAAAGGAAACAGGGTAGGGAGATTGTGTTACGCAAATCGTACGAAACAATTCGGAATCTTTGCTTTCTTACCTGGGTTCGAATACCGACGTCTGCTACCAATGAGAAATATGTGACTATTTCAGCTACGAGGTACATCACTCACTTGTATTCAGTGTTAACTTTGTTTTTGTTTTGTTTAATATAATCCACTAGTTATTCCGCGTGAAAGAATGTCACGGGTGTATAAGAATTGCTCTGTATATGTTATGATATGTGTTTCCGGACTGACACCTGGACGGAAATGTAAGTGAACCCAGTCACCTCAGGAAATAGGTATATTGTCTAAATATTGTCAGTGTCTAAAACAGGATGGGACCGGTGATTGACCCCGTGATTCACACCACGTAGATGTTAGAGAAACCTATAAAGCAGACCCAAAGAAGCGAACGGAGCGGACAGAAATCTCGACACTCAAAGAAGAGACAGACATCCGAAAGGCACAAGACCGCTGTCCCTGTTGGGGACAGACTGGTGGTTCTCCTTATCATCTCTCTCACACTCTTCACTCTCCGGCCGACAAAGATGTATGTTGTGTAATAAAAATATGTCCAGATATCTTTATAAGCAAGTCTTCGAGTTTCCTTTCTATCGAAGTTCAGGACACACCGCTATACAACATATATACTGTAGGCCACAATGCATTTGGTAAACATATCTACCCGTATTTCTGTGGAGGTTCAGCGCTTTCTCCACATTCCCTTACTTACTTTAAGATTCAATAGTTCACTTCTTCAAAACTAGGGTACATAAATGATTACGTCTAATCAATTCCATCTAAGGTTTTATAAGAAAGAGAGGTGAACTCGTACAACTGGAAGAGATATTTTTATCAGCAAAATTGTTACCTTCAAGTACAAGAATCCATTGCTATGGACAGACGAACGGAAAAATTGCATTGTTCATTATTTTATTTGACTAATGCTTTAACTGATATATAACCATAATTCTATCGAAAGAGCAAATATATTACGGAAATTGTTTGCTCAATGTGAGTGACACAGCCAGGTGTTACTTTGAAATATTAAACTTTAAACAACTTACATAATATATTTATGAGATGCACATAAGCAAATACAACGATAGAGTTTATGGTAAGTTAAAAGAGATATAGACTTTATTGAAACATTCGTAATCCCTGGAGGCAGTCTTCAATAATGTGGAAAAATGTACAGCATCAATCGTTATCAAGTATTAGTCATCAGAGATTTATAGATTTTCTACACTTTGTGAATTGTTTCCAATATATCATTATTGAATTTAGAATACTAAGTCTATTCATATCTGTTTACTTTAGAATTATATCGCAGGTGTGCTGACAGAACGTACAGATTAAACACCATACCAGACAAGATGCGAGATTGCAAACAGTGATATGACTATTAGTGGCTCAATACAAGATGTAGCTTAACGCGGTCTCACTGGTATCTCCATTTTGTTTTATCGGATTTTCACACTATCAGTAACTTGGTGTTTACACTTGGGATTGAGTGACAACAAGTTTCTCCAATACTCCAGCACCCTCCTCAGTATTCTAGCTGTTTTCAGAAGTGCCGTTATGTAGATGGACACTTTCCAGGATTTCCAGTTGCGCCGGCACTTTTGCTAGACTTTTCGGGATCGTTCACAGCACTCCAACAGCGATTAGCATAACCGTCACTTTCGGGTTTCGTAATCTTTCAATTCGCTGGTTAAGTCTAGACACTTATCCAGCTTTTCGCATGTTGTCTTGTTCAATTTTGATATGTGGTCTTCTGGAACAGTGAAATCCACTAGCCGACAATATTTTCTTGTTCACGGTAATCAGATGCGGTCTTGAATTTCAAAGTTCCAATATGATTTTGTGTTTTTCATTCTCTAAGACAGATTCTTTTTGTCCATGTACCATTGTTCTGCATGGGAAATTCATTCAGTCCTTTGCATATTTCCCAACGGATCGCCCTTCTCACGTAATTATGTCTATTGTTGTGCCTTTGCTGTGCTAGTTTGCTGCATTCACTTATTTGGAAAATTGTCTCGTCTCTAGCTCCACATAGACAGCATTTGTTATTCCCCTGGGTTTTTTTATATCCCGGCCTTCATATAATTGATTCATATGGCGTTGTTTTGGGTTGCCATTATTACCGATTCGGTTTCTCTCTTTAGATTCCCCTCTGTAACCATGTCCACATTATTTCATCTGCAATTCCTTCAATTTGTCTTCTGAAATGTTCGTACAGTTGTTTGTCCCCCAATTTAGGATTTTGGTTTCCAGGTTTTCTGGTTCTCTATAAGTCTTCTTACTAGTTCTCATGTAATTTCTCCGGGTCTTCTTCGTTAGACCCCGCCACGCTAAATAACTATAGCTATTACAGTCCACAGTATGTATGTTTACGAAATAAATGTAAATGAAACAAAGTTAAAAGTCCACAACACAAACCAACTTTCCCCCCTGACTGAATGACTGACTAATCCTAACCACTAACCTAACCCTAGGTTACCATCTCGATAAGATAATAACAGCCGAGCTGCCGAAATTTCATTAACGTTTTATTTACATTTATTTAGCAAACAAAAATACGGTGACCTGTAATAGCTAGAATTATTTACTGTGGCGGGGACTAACGAAAAAACATTACTTCTTCCTTTTTCTTCTCATCGGCTTCTGTATTTACTGCCTCTGACTAGCATTTGGGAAATCGATCATATGTTTCGAACAGGAAGGCAGACATACCGGAGACATTACTAAGAGCTACTCGCAATGAAGCGTCCATGTGACTATGTATTTAGTGATGCCGCGACTCTACCCCAGCATTGTACTTTTACACGTGCTATTTGCCTCTACGAATCATTGTTTTAGATAGTTTCCACGTGATTTAAGTTAATAAAAAACATGGGATGTAATTAAACGTAAATGAGTAGATTCATTCGAATTTCTTCGGATAGTATATAAAAGCGTAATCTTACCTCGAGGTGTTCGTTACCAACAGCCAAGCGAAGGGGTGTTCGTCCCAGAATATCTGTGTAGTCAATGTTGAAGTTGGTGTGATCTTGAAGGATACGCTGGACGGTTGGAATGTCACCGAATTCCGCAGCATAAATGAACTCTTCCTCCAGGGCACTCAGCTGCAACAAAATTAATATAATATGATAATATTCAAATATAATCACAATAATAATAATAATAATAATAATAATAATAATAATAATAGTAAAACACAAGATCCACTCCATAAAAAATAGGCTGCACTCTTCAAGAAACAATTTGATATCCCCGAAACCCCACCAATAGAAGAAGAGGCGACCACCATCTACGCCAAACGAGTAAAGCAGAAGGCAAAACAACATGGCAAACAACAGCTGCAAAAGATATGAGAGCAAAGAAATGCAAGGGAAGTACCCTAGAAGGGTGAAAGAAGCAGATGTAGACCAACAAACGACACACCAGTGGCTGAGGAGCACCGGACTGAAAGTAGAAATCGAGGATCTGATTATCGCTGCACAAGACCAAAGCCTCGCAACCAGTTCCTATCACCACCACACAATAAAGGATGGAACAGACTCACAATGCAGGATCCGTGGAAAGTACGAGGAAACGGTCGAGCACATCGTCTCAGGCTGCCCGGAACTGGCAGACACCAAGCACACCCACAGGCACAACAAGGCAGCGGCATACCTACACTGGAGGATCAGTAGGAGATACAGAATCAAAACACCGGAAAGATGGTATGAGCACCAACCTAACACTGTCACTGAGAACGACGAAGTCACCATCCTCTGGGACATGCCTGTCCAAACTGACAGAGAAATGAGAGCGAATAGACCTGACATCGATATCAAGGACAGAACAGTAAAGAGGTGCATGCTCATCGACATAGCAATACCATGTGACAGAAACACTTCCGTGAAAGTGATTGAGAAAATGTCCAAGTACAAGGACCTGGAAATCGAGATCAACAGGATGTAGGACATGACAACCGCCATAACACCGGTGGTCATTGGAGCTCTAGGAATTGTGAAGAAGGGAACGGAAAAGTTTACCAACCGTATCCCAGGTAACATCAACATCCATGTAGTCCAAACGATCGCCCTATTTGGAACAGCCCACATACTACGGAAAGTGTTGTCGATTAGATGAAGACTCCCCTATAGCGCCCCAGGACCATACTTTGGACCCGGCTCTACAGTATGCAAAATTAAACATTAAAGACAAACAAAAAGAAAAATAAAGAAAATAATAATAATAATAATAAAAGAAAGAAAAATTGTTCAATTAAATAGAATAAAATAAAATAAAACAAGGAAGATTTTGGAAACAAGATCCAATAACAGTGACATTATCAAGGCTCAAATAACTAGGCTGTATCCATAGTAAGATACTTGGGGCTCTTCCTAAACTGGACAAGAGAAGTGAGAAATTTGAATCAAGGAACCAGGAAATCGATGAGTATGCATAAAGCATGGCAACCTGGGGATGATGTTGATAGACTGTATGTGAAAATGAAAGAGGGAAGAACTGGATTCGTTAGCATTGAGGAGCGTGTCAACCCAGCCCTTAAAGTACATAAGGAAACCCCATGGCAGGGTAATAAAAGATTGATTAGTATAGCCAGAAATGTCAACAAGACTGACAAGAGGACAAATGATTGATTAGAAAGTCGAAACCAAGAAGCCAAAAATAGTACGAAAAACAATTCCCTGGAGACTTGAAGAGAGAAACGGAATCTCTATTAATAGCAAGTTATAAAAAGTGTATATAAAATAACTATGTTACGGCAAACATAAATAAATAAATCACAGAAAAACAGTAGATGTCACCTATTCACATAATAAACAAATGCATGATTTAGCTTTTTAAAGTACTCAGATATGTCAACTGGGAGACGAGATATGAAATTCTGTTTTTTTGGTGTATGCGACCATTTTGTTTTATGAAAATTAGGTAGTTCTTCCCAATCTTTTTTGGGGGGAACATCTTTTTTCTGAAAGAGAACATTCTAAGAAACATTTTGGTACCCTAAATGTAGAATCATGCGGGGGGGTGCACGATAGCCCCTGCTGGCCCCCGGACTAATAGGAAAAATCCAGAAGTTTGGAAAATTGATTACACATGAATTACGGAAACGAAGATGAATTGCCGCTTTTTTCTTCTTGCTTGACACAGAAAAAGTCATTTCGTTACAAGATAGTCATTGGAGGTATACAATGGATTTGGTAAAAAAAAATCCAAATCGAAGAAAGTCGTTGCTAGAACCGGCACAGACTTGAAGATCTCAACATAGACGGGTTTTTTGTTGGGGGGGGGGATTCTTCTCTGGGTTTTGTGGAATTCAAACGATAGTTGTATTCCGAATTGCTGGAACCTGGACTGACTATTACAGCGCAAAGCTCAAGTAAGCAATTGGCTTGTTTGAATGACACATTGGTACAGAAACTACCTTGTTCTGGAAAAGAAAGTCAACCGGTGATGTTGCTGCAAATACAACACAGCAAACACTCATAGAGCTGGGATGCTGCGTATTCTCCGGTCTTCAGTCTATCTCTTTTAACATGCAATATTCGTTGTCTGGTCAATGTTTCCAAAAATGTAAAAATATCGAAATATTTCTCGAAGTGTGGTCGAATCAAAATCGGAATCATTTTTATAACGAAGTTAGCTTAACAATTTAGCTTAAAGGTAGCGTAAGGCGATGAAAAGGTACGGAAAATCTTTTATAACTGAATACTAATGCGACGAATGTATATGAAGAAGAGATTTACTCAAAGATATGCTGGGGACTATTGCATCATCCATATAGTATTTGTAGTATTCCTAATGAGCGGTTGTTCTTCGATAAATATCAACACCAAGTCTACAGTCCCGTCTCTGCCATTTCTACCCTTCAATTAAGTATAATAATAATAGATTGTTCAAATGACTCAGGTTCAGCCATGTAATCGAATGGTATCAGCACAAATCAGATGTTGTCCTAGCAAATAAAAAAGAATAAGATAAACCAAACCGACCACTCTATCCAAACGAGAAAACCAGATTTGATAGTAATATACAAAGAAAAGATGCCTTGACAGACAGAAGACGAAAGAAAGTGAAAATTAGAAAAATACCAAGATGAAAGGTTAAATTAAATACATGCTCACATA
>VCCN01004184.1:3444303-3458194 GCA_006491835.1 Architeuthis dux | reverse complement strand
CCGAGTTTCATATTTCGTAGTGTAGATATTACTTCATCTACTCTTATGTCTGGGATGAATACATCTACCTAGGTCAGGTAATAAAGCTAGAGAAAGACCATGACTGCGAAATAAAACGCCGCATAACGATAGGTTGGAAAGCATTTGGTATGAATAGAGCCATTCTGAAGAGCACCTTGCCAATGTGCCTAAAACGAAAAGTATATAACGGCTGCATAATACCAGCCATGACTTATGGATGCGAAACCTGGAAATTAACCAAACGAGCAGAAAACAAACTTAGAATAGCACAGAGAGCCATGGAAAGAGCAATGCTAGGGATAACGATAAGAGATAGAAAAAGATCAACATGGATCAGAGAAAAGACTAGAGTAAAGCTTGGGTCCCTGTAGAAAGTGAAGATGAAATTATCACGACTGAGACACGGAGCAAGGAAGCTAAGGAAGCCTTCATAACTGAGAGGCTAGAAACACGAAAAGACTTAATTTGAAGACAATGGACGATGTGGGAAATAGATTGAAAGTAAGATCTGTCAATAATAAGGTAGTAGAATATAGACAACAGGGAAATATTGCAATATAATTTCTAGTCCAATCACAAAACCCAGACATCAGATTGATCTAGGAGATCTAATGAAATACCCTGTTACTCCAGTTCCATTCAGTATTGTCACGGTCGATGGTTGCTTAGCAAAAACCGATAAATCAAAAGGACTAAACTACTTAATAGAAGGGATAGACCTTGCACAAGTGCCAGCTCAAAGTCGAAGACTTTTAGTTATAGAAGATTGCAATCCATGAAAGAAGTTCCAGACAATTTCAAACGGATATCTGAGAAACTGTTCAACATGATGACTCAGAAGATTGATGCACAGACATGTATAAAGAAGATTCAGCTAAAAGTATGGAAAGAACAAGGCGAGGGTATGCAGAAAGGTTGTGGGTACAAGGTGAGAACACCAAGATTCAGGCAAACTAGAATTCTTTCTTGACAAATGGAAACAGCTTGTACAAGTCATGTGTAGAGGCTGGAGTAATGATTCATATGCTGAGAAACTAGAGTGGAAACAGGTCATACTTATCTGTCAAGGTGATGGCTACCTTTTCATATCAGAGGATGGTAGGACACCAGTGAAAACTAATATTGATGTTTGGAGGTCAACCCAAGTAGAAATAGATACAAGGGTCGTGTTTTACCACTTGTATGCCAAGGAACAAGGTTACGAGACTGTTCAAGTGAGATTCTTCTCCATTATATTGCAGATTTGAAAGTGTTACTTATTTGATACTGGCTCAGGGAACCATAGGAAATTAATCAACATAACAGAGATTGTTAGGGCATATACAGATGAATATCGTGCAGTCCTTCATGACCTTCAACCATACTGCGGTTGTGATTCCGCAAGTGCATTCAAAGGAAGAGGCCATGTAACACCGATAAAGACACTTGGGAAGAGACCAAGGTTTGTAACTTGCAAGTCTGGGAAACACTTGGGGTGTGTCAGGTGACCTCATAAGTGAACAAGAAGACTTCACTTGCGCCATATATGGCAACTTTAGATTCACAGCAGTTGATAACTTGAGACAGTTCAAGATAAAGGATAAGTGTGAATATAAACCGACAGATGCAATGCGCAATATTGGCATGGGAACATTGCCCCCTTGTAGGAAGTGTTGGTTCCAAGGAAAATGGTGAATTATCAGGTGGGACTCTGAAAGAGTTCTCAAATAGCTGATCAGTTATTTCCACAGTTTCAGAAGAACACGGATGGATACTTGTAAATAGATAGAAGGATATTTACTTCCACCACAAATGGTAGATGTTCTGGTGGAGATGCCTGAAGCAGAGGATGAAGATGAAGGAGAAGGGGATGATGAAGATATTGATTAGCAGTTGGACTGACTTAAATGAATGAATACAAATACAAATGTGTTAAAAATATTATGTATAAAACAGAAATACAAGAGACTGTTTATTGGAATGGAAGTTGGCGTAATCATATAGATGATAACGTTCAATGATGCCATAATCATTATAACATATATGCAAATGAGCTCAAAAGACATATAGTGTGCGGCAGAGCAAATCTATTCCATTTGTGAACGCATTGAGGGGCCTTTAGACAAGAATACAAGTCTTTGAAAAGAATCAGCATTCTTAACCAATCTTTCTTCTGTTTTATGTTGTAATTAATATTCATGAGTATTTAAATAGGCTAATTGACATAAAGATAGTCTGAAATAAAGACTCCAGTGTCTCAGTTCAAGTTTGGTACTTCATCTTCCCTTTTATCACCAACATTGGCCAGGATATGGTGGTATTATCGCTTACACGTCTCCCTTGTCTGAAATGCACGGTTGTCACGGAAACAGATACATTACATATAGTTTAAAAGAGTTTTTTCATGGGAACCTTTTTTATTCTCATTTGTCTGAGCCTGCCGAACAATCTGGTACCCATGAGAAATTGTCTAGTGGTTAAGATTTTGATAAATGCTACGTTTTTAGGGAAAATATTGTCATTAATATTCATGAGTATGCAAATGAGATAATTAACATAAAGATGCTAAGGAATGAGAATCAATGTCTCAGCTCCATTTTGGTAGCACTTTTGTTCTTTTATCACTGGAGATATTGTGGAATTATCACCTACATGTCTCTATTATCATAAATGCACGGTTGCCATGGGAACAGTTAAATTACACATAGTTCAATTCAGTATTTTCCTGGGAACATTTTTGATTCTCATTCAGTTGACTCTGCCAATCAATCTGGTATCCATAAAAAAAAACGCCATCCGGGTGGTTCATGGTAGGTCCCACTGGCCTTCTGCCTATAAGCTTCAAGTTTAATCAATAATTTCCTAAGATGTTGCAAGAAAAGTTAATTATTGCATTCGGAAAAAACATCCATAATTATTTTTAAAAACTGGATTGTTTGTATTTATTGTTTCATTTAATTAATTAATGTATTGCATTTGTTCCTAATTAAACGCTGATTATACCATGAGATTTTAGATCAAACGATGGGATGAAACGGGGAAAAGAGGTATACCGTTGTATTACATAATCACTTCGTCGGAAATCACTGCGCTAAATGTGCTCACAATCTTTTGACTTCAAGGCAGTTAATGGCTGGTGTAGCGGTGCGCGGATGCAGTTCCGTACAAATCATTAGGCATTGTAATTTTGTTCCAAGTGCTTTTCAAATTAGCTAACAAGAAAGTAACAAAATATTCTTTTGATAACAATTCTAAACATCTTAATAATATCTTTGTGTTCGTTTGCGATTAAACCAGGAGTAGGGTTGTAGATTGGGGCACTCCACAACCCTTCTCCTCCGCCATTTTGGATACAATTTTTGTCTGATCTAAAAATGGCTATCGGTAAACTGAAATTATGATAAAACTATGTACACGAATAAAAAAGAAAGTTGCCAATGAAAACATTCATTTCCCAGTGAATATAACAAGAAAACAAAGATGCAATTTTATAGTTACGGCCTTTAAATATAAAATTAAACTCTAAGCTATGATAATGCAAACTTATTTTTAACCCATAAGATCTCAGACCCATTTCTACTTGAAGGACATTATGTGGGATTATGGGTAGGCAACTTGACACACAGTCACATGACTGCACCAGGGTGTTCAGTAGATGTCACTTAGTACACTTCATGAGTTAAAAATAAGGATAACATATAATATTATATAAGTGAATGTGCAGATCAATTAAATTGTATGTGACATCGATGTCACAGTGGGTTCTTATGGGTTTTAAATAGGGGCATGTAATGAACCAAATTAATAATTATGAAAATACTCTACATTCTCTTAAATCACTTCAGTGAAACAGTAAATTAAACCATTAAAATCGGGCAATTAATACATTTTCTATCATTTTTGTTTCCAGGGTGTAGGCTTAAAGAGTAAAAATCCCCAAGACACTAGTATTCTTATAGAAAGTAACATTTCGCTGAACTAAAAAAATAAATCCTTTTCTTATAGTTAGAGAGCTAATTAAATGCAGTCACACTGAAAATATTTTGTCGAGACTATATAGACCGTTACGGTATCCACTTATATTGGCAGTTGTTACAGTTGGGCTACAAGGTATCTATATCTCTATCTAGATGCGGCCAAATCGCGTTGGAAACACCTTTTCTCGTACGATCATCGAAGTTAAGTGACGTCGAGCCTGGTCATTAACCAGATGGGCGACCATCTTGGAATACCAGGTGACGTATGCAGCAACATGATTGTTCTGCGGCCGTCTCAGCCTAAGCACTGCCGCCGATTAACAGAACATTTTGGCAAGCTAGGACCAGATTGTGCAACCGGTCCTTTCTCGCGCACACTCTGATCTATGGAGATGGAAGACACATGGTGGTGTGCTCTCCCAGGAGCCGCCATACTTAGCATCGAGTGGCAGCGATCGATCTATCTATCTATCTATACATACGTACATATTTATTGTACGTTCAGATGGTAGGCAGGAGTCTTTTATCCTACACTTTGTGCCTAAAATACGAACGTGAGAATGGAGAAGCCAACAAAGTGTAGGATAAAAGACTCCTGCCTACCATCTGACCTTCGTTAGCTCAGTCGGTAGAGCAGCACCGCGTATAGGTGGCTTCCAAGGTGAATGCGGGTTCGATACCCGCACGGAGTTCGTTTCTTTATTCACATTTACGATTTAGGCCGCTCGTTTAGCAGTCGCTCACACCGACGCCGGGCAAATATAGGCTCTCACTAATAAATGTCATTATAATTATTATATATATATATTTTGCTTCTAATCGCCTGGTTTTGAGTGTTAAAAACAGGAACATTACGCAAGAAGAATCAAATTGTTTGCAATCAACATAACCAGGCATGCGTTTAATCATATTTTGTGGTTGTGGGTGCTAAATCTCTGGAAAATGTTTTTTTAATAGAATTAAATTGTTAAATGAAACAAAAAAGCAAGTTTTTTGTTTCTGTCCTTCTAAAATCTTGTTCAGAATCTTTTAAGGAGATTAAAAAAGTGAACTCACATTGCAATCGGGTAGAGTTACCAAACTAGTATGTTAATTTTTACCCCATCCCCCTGCTCAAAATTCATAATGGCCCCTGCAATCTTAGTAAATAAAAACAGATGTTGTGCTTGTTCAAATAATTATGAGCAATACTTTTTTTATAAATGATAATTTATGCATAAATGAAATACGAATACGAGAAAGAGAAAGAAAAAAAAACAATAAAAATCAACACCACAACCTCGAAGCAGGCGGACACACTCAGTGTATTTCCCCCACGATGCTGTCAGATTCGAATTCACATCAAACAAAAGAAAAAAACAATAAGAAATACAAATACAAAGGAAACACAGCAGAAAAAGAAAATCAACTCAAGAACTGAGCGAAAAAAAAAACTAGTTACAGAACAACCATCAGCAAAACGCAACAAATCTTATCAATACAAAAAGGTTAGCGTGGAAAAAAATCATCTTTCCTATCTTTTATCTACAATCCCAACCAAGCAAGAATTATTACGGTATGCAAGAACAGAACAATAAACAGCACCGCATGGCTAGTTTACAACACACAGCCAGCAACCCACGTAGCAAAACAGATCGCTACAAAAAACGCACAAGAACAAACCAGGTCAACAAAAGACAATCAGTGACAACAGGCGCAACTCCTAACATCTGATGATAGCGACACGTCACAGAACACTTAAAAACAAACAAAAGAAACCAGGAGAGCAAGGGGTCATGCTAATGCCAAAGCTCTTAGGACAATACCGAATACGTTAGGTTAAGAGCCAGCGTATGTAGGCGTACTCACAGTGAATGTCACATACTAATACACAGCCTGTATACTTCACACGTAATACCAATAGAATGTGTATATATATAACCATGATGTTTTTCATCATTATATCGGATACATCCCGATAGTACACATACAGAAAGAAAGAAAGATGGACGTGAAGTTTTCGTAGTATAATGGCGATCTGTACTTCTTCTGGTCGCCGAGAGAGAAAGAGATGTTGAGAAAGAGAGAAAGAAAGAGATGATGATAGAGAGGGAAAGAGAGAAGGCAGATTTCTTCCGGGGCTGCGGGTTGATGATGATGATGACTCTCGGTCCGAGTCTGTTGACGGGAGCTGATCTCTCTGTGGAGGGAAACTCATTTTGGAGGAAAGACTCTCCCACGTGAGTGGAGAGAAAAGACGACAAAATTCAAGGATCTTCAATTTGAAATCTGGGGGTTTATTTCGGTATATACAGGTTCATCTCTGGGCCGGTTTGCGGATTACATCGATGTACTGAATCCTGTTGCATTTGGTTTTCTAAATCAGTTGGTCACTTTTCAGAGCTACTACTACGAAAATCAAGAGTTCCTGCCTCTTCCACCCAGCCGGGTGGAAGAAGCCATTTCGTCTCTGACCTGTCGCTCCGGATTCAAATCTCAAACTAGTAACTGCTTCTAACCGGCTCTCACCCCCCTGGGGAGCGGCCCCCTTTGACGAACCTGTTGCTAGCCGCTTCAGATGTCAACTACAACTGCCTCTATTTTCAAATCTAGCCCCTTATAACTGCTACTGGTCATATGATCCCTCCTCCATTTTTTTCATTCAATAATTTAGAATTCAATATCGTTGTATCCTTATTGTTTTACACACAGAATTGGGACAAGAAACAAGAGGTTAGGTTAACATTGATATGTAGTCATTGGAACAACGGGTGAAGATCGAATCCGCTTTCAATGGATTGCGTGATCATTTCAGTAATCATTGTAATATGTTCAGTTCCTATTAATTGCTAAATAGACATATATACATTTACTATCTTTGGTGACTGCCCCAAAATCTTCACCATTGCCTATTCAAACAAATGTAAACATGGGTTGATTCAAGTATAACCATCATGTAATATCATTTTAAAGCTTAATAAATATGCACTGCACTGTTTTATGCATATATTCATTCATTCATATATTATATATAATGAGGAAACAAAATCTTTAAGCGACACGTTGTTTCATGTCCTACGACATACTTCAGACTGGGTCCAGTCTGAAGTATGTCGTAGGACATGAAACACCGTCTTACTGGTCGCCTTTAAAAACATGTTTTCCACATTAGATATAATATGAGACCCACTTTAAAATTTTCATATTATCAGGTGCCGAGCACTTTTTGATTAAATATTTGTCTTCTTATGTATGATATGTATTTTTTTTATAATACTCCTATTACTACTATATATGCGTACATTGATATATATTCATGTACATTGATAGTATACATGTATGTGATTGTAATAAGCATACATATGGATATTTGAATTTGCACGTATAATTGCGACTATGTACGCATAGATATATGCAATGGAAATACATATATCTATATGAATATACAGTACCTGTCATAAGTATTTGAACAAATAACTATTTTACTTCTAAGCGCTTGGGTTTGAGAGTTAAAAAACAGAAACATTACGTAAGAAGAACCACATTGTTTGCAATCAACATAACAAGACATGTATTAACTCATGTTTTGTGGTCTTGAATGCTAAATTTCTGGGAAATGTTTTTTAATAGAATTAAATTGTTAAGTGAAAAAAAACAAGTTTTTTGTTTCTATCCTTCTAAAATCTTGTTCAGAATAAGAGCCAGAGTATGTCATAAGTATTTGATCATACAACAACGTTGCTTCCAATCGCCTGGTTTTGAAAGTTAAACACAGGAACATTACGAAGAACTAAAATCTTTGCAATCAACATAACAAGGAATGCATTTAGTCATATTTTGTGGTTCAGGGTGCTAAATTCCTGGAAGTGTTTTGTTTCTATCCTTCTAAAATCTCGTTCAAAATTGATCAAGGACATTGCTATATGGAAGAGTTGCCTAACTAGTAAATTAATTTTTATTCACCTCCCCCCTGCTCATAATCCATAAAAGCTCCTGAAACCTCAGGAAATATAAACAGATGTTGTGCTTGTTTAAAGACTTACGAGCAATACTTTTTTTTATTAATATAACATAAAAAAGTATTGCTCATAAGTATTTGAACAAGCACAAAATCTGAGCCCACAGAATTAAAGCCAAAATAGTCATTCAATCCGTATCGTCCATTTCTACTTGACAGTGAAGTATAAAGGTAACTAGGGTGTATAGAATCTCGAATAGGCATTGTTTATTCAATCATCAGTGAGTCGTTAAGACTCTAAACCATTTCTATTGATCTGTCATCGTTTCTGCTTCTTGTCACCTGAATTCAATCATAATATAATTTCCCAATTGCACTTATATCTATTTAAGTGTACAACACGAACATATGCATATAAATACATCATCATCATCATCATCATCATCATCATCATCATCATCATCATCATCATCATCCAGTGATTTCGTGAAATCCCCAGAACCCTGAACATTTCAATAATTTCATTGAATCCCTAGTTTTGCAATCAGTGTAGTAATGGTTAACAGGCTTGTGATGCTGACTATTACTACTGTAATTAGTTCGATCCTCACTGGGTGCCCCAGTACCGGGACGTTGTGTCAAACTATGCTAACATTAGTACAAATCAAGTATAGTCTGCTTCAGTGTTTACAATTGTATATACAGCTTCACGAAATAGTTTTCCAATCTTACTGTAACATGCACGCGCACACACACAAAGAAGCAGCGAAACGAACGTTGTCAGCTACTATCATTTCGGTTTCAATATGGTGTATATATATATATATATATATATATATAAATGATATTTCTTTATTGATCCACAACGAGTTGTACAACTGGTTTCACTCTCTGGATTATTCAGGTGGATACAACATTAGTTAAAAGTTTTTTTTCAATCTTTTAATTCGTTGATTTTCCTGTCCATTCATTGTTCGTGGGTGTGTCCAAAGGAAAGATTTCCCTCTGTGCCATTCTATCTGTCTCTTTATTTTATTACTTCTTATCTGTCTCCTTCTTTTTTGGTAAGATACCGGCTGCCTTGTCACTTCTCATCCCTCATTCTTTAGCTATGAATTCCCTTATCTTGTAGTCACCCTACTCTGTCTTTGCAGGACTTTATAGTTATATACTACTATCTGCCCCATGCTGTTTTATGTGGTATCCCTTATTTATCTTGATTATCTTGAATTCGTTTTCCTCATTTTCTTATCTACCCCTCTTAAGTATGTTTTTCAATTTATCCTTTGAAGTTCTCTTTCTTGGATATATATATAATCATACATAAGTAGACACACATATATATTTCGGTTTTATTATGAGACATACTTTATTAACCAAAAATATATCAATTCTTGTCCCAGTATATAATCAAAAGCTAACTGAACATTGTCCTCATGTGTTTTGTGAAGTTTCTAAATATACGTGCTGCAGTTTAGCTATCTAAACGTTCGTTGCCGTGGAGTTGAAATTCAGATATGCAAATTGGCGAAGCGAAGAGTTAATCGAATCGTTAGTCATATGTTCAATGGTCCTTCTATATCTTAGATTTACTTTTATTGTAATACCTTGGAATGGGGTTGGCGTATTACCACTCAACTTGGTCGAAGGGTGATCAAGACTTGTGCAATACAGTGGAAAGACAAAGATGGTGGAATTAACAGCGACTTAACAGTACCAACCTAAAAATCTCAACTGTTAAAAAGACTAGATATTTTATAAGCTTAGAAAATACTATAGAGGCGACTACCGTACTGAGGGCAAGTAAGTTCATCTCGCAGACCAATTCGCTAGTATAGAGCTCACTTTTCATTGATTTTCGCTGACTATTATTTCTGTAGTGTGTTCAAGCCTCACATGGTGCCATCGTACTGTGGTGTTGTGCCATAATAAACGGACTTGAGTAAATATACTAATCCGCTGGTATAGAGTTCGATCATCACTAGGTCTTACAGACCATTACTACTGTAGTGAGTCTGATGCCCATGAGATGCCCTTTATGTGAGACTAAACAAGCTTAGCAAATATCTATGGGCGTCTACTGTAAAACATGGCTAACAAGCTAAACTCGCTGACTAGTTTTCTCATGTAGTAATTTCGATCCTCACTGCGTGTTTCACTGCTGTGGCCTTGTGCCAGTCTGATCGTCTTGCCATAGAGTTGTGGTCAACAAGCTAGTATTTCAGGCTATTACCATTTTAGTTAGTTCAAGTCTCACTGGGTGGCCGACACTTGTTCTGTAAATCAGGAACTGTTTTTCGATGTCAATTGCATCATTATTTCCTGTTATCGAAAAAATATGGATCACCCATATTTTTTCGATAACAGGAAATAATGATGCAATTGACATTGGTTGGTATATGAGGCAGGTTGAATCACTTGCTTTAATTTATGTTTCCACCACTTGATGGCGCCACTGTTAGCCTCATGTTGAGTAGAAACGTTTCCGCCATTTTTCTTCTAAGTTTGAGTCACACGTGCCGTAAGCATGAAAGATGTTGCACGAAAAACATTTTTTCACCCTAATAAGTAACTTTTTCACTTTTTCTAGTTCATGCTGTAATGCGCGGTTGATGATAGTGCAGTCTATGTAAATGAGAAGTGGCAATAAACAGTATATATACTACGTTTTAAACAGCTTTTGTCAGAACTTTTTTCTTGGAATGGAATATAAAGAAAACCATGTATTTGGGGCTGGTTTGTACATTGCAAATGGGTCTACTTTGTACGTTGTAATTGCATGCAATTAGGTCAGAGGAAAAAAGCCTGCAAAATAATAAAACAACCTTCAAACAAGTCAAAACGTGTTCAGTGAAAAAACGAAAAGTGGAAAAGGGTCCAGAAACAAAAGAAATGGAAAAACTAATAACACTGATGAATCCACAGATGATGGAATCTTTTCTTTGGTGTGCGTAGAACCTTATTCCAATTCAAGACCTGGTGAGAATTGGGTAAAGTACATATCTTGTGAAATGTGGGCACGTATTGTGTGCGTTTCAGAAAACAACAGGGATTATTTGTTTGTCGAAAATGTACATCTGATGATTCTGGATTTGACTATTAATTGTTTAGCCTCAGAAATCAAATTAATAATTTGCTCTTTGGTGCCTAAGATTTGCTACTGATGTTGTTTTAATATCTATTTCCATTTTATTGGGAGAGGGATGTTAATAAATGTCTGTTTGGTGTCGTCATTCTTTTCTTATGCTTTTTTCCACCTTCCACCTCATTACTATGTTTAAATGATAATATAATAAACTTAACTAATGTTTCAGATTTAAACGACCCACTCAAAGGAAGTCACTTTTCCATAGTAACTTTTGAGTTTTAATGAATTAATTTCAATAGAAGTTACAGCCATCTAAGTGAAAAGGGTACCAACTAGCCCCGGTCTCCCCTACTTAATATGCATTTAAATGCATCTTTCATATTTTATTTGCAATAGTGAACAGTTTCCTTTTTTTTTTTTAAAGCTATGGATTAAAAATTAGCAAAAACATGAACATAAACAGTAAAACAGTGAAAGATATCTTAAAATTATTAGAAAAACATATATCTGCTGACTGATTTAATACTGATCACAAATCATATCTGCCTGACTTTTAAAATCTTTTTTATTTCCCATACTAAAATCCTTGTTATATGTTTACAAAATGGGGAATTCTTGTTTTTTGTAGCCTAAAACATTCGCATGGTCAGGTTACATATGCCTGCAAATGTTGTATAATGCCATTTGTATTTCTTCTCGCCTCGTTCCAGGGCTGCAGATTTACGAGAGGGACAATTCTGTGGAGGGAAATAAGCTCGGAGAAAAGGGTTCTCCCACCCGTGGGTGGAGAGAAAGACGACAAAATTCAGTATTTTCAATTGAAAATCTGCGGTTCGCTTTATTCCCATCGATAGCTTCGATTCCGGGCCGGTTCGCGGATCACTTTGAGGCATAGAATTCTGATTCAGTTATAAATCTAAACGAGTGGTCAATTTGCTGAATCAGTACTAGTGATGGTAGTAATTCAGAAATCGAGGCTTCTTCCTCCTCCCTCCTCCCTCACCCCTAACGGGCAGGGGAGCCAAGTCCTCTCTCGTCCGACCCGTCGCTCGTGGGGTTCGGCTCTTAACTGATTCTAAACTGCCCGCGATTTTAAAATCACGGCAACCCTTAAAAGCACGATGGTTGGTTGAATGCATTCTTTTGTTCCGATCTCGTCGGCCGATTTGACACACTTTCTAGCCCTGGTAACCAGATATGGCCCTAAAACGTGCGAACACACGTCTAAGTTTCGTCTAATTCAGTTCTGCGTGCATTAACATTTTATAGCGAATTTTTAGCAAAAAGAAGAAAAATAGTATTTCCTGAAACTTTGTATCCAAATATATGGATACACATTGCGTTTCTTATATGTGAATTGTTAGAACCATCATCAGTAGTAGTGGTGGTGGGGGTGTCACTAGTAGTAGTAGTAGTAGTAGTAGTAGTAGTAGTAGTAGTAGTAGTAGTAGTAGTAGTAGTAGTAGTATAATGATGGTAAATAGAATCTGTTTTTAGACAAGAGTTACTGTCCATCTGTCCGAATGACTTAGCAAGAGTCGTTAACAAATGAATAATTATTTGTTATTCTTTTGTCAATTTGCCATGTCACGTCGGTTTTCGGCATTGAATATTTCATAAAAGTGTCAGACATCATTTGAGATGCCTTGCTAAATCCAAACTTACCTTTCTTTAGATAAATAATGAACGGCTCACTCTTTTCACATCATGAGAAACCTTTCGTTTTACAGAACTCAGTAATCAGCTTCTCAAAATGGCAAGATGGTTGGACGATAACATGTTGTGAAATAGGTGTGGGGCACCCAGTGAGGCTTGAACTAACTAAAATAGTAATAGTCTGAAACACCAGCTTGTTGACCACTACTCTACGGCGAGACGCCCTATTAACCTGAGCCCAGACTGACACAAGGCCACCGCAGTGAAACACGCAGTGAAACACGCAGTGGGGATCGAACTTACTACATAAACAAATTAGTCTGCGAGTTTAGCTTGTTAACCATAGCATAGTTTTTTGTTGTGAAAATAAAACAGAGAGGAACAAAAGCCTCGGGCCTAGGGGGATGAATGGTAGTAAGATCTTACTGGCTTAATTCAGGTTATAGGTCAAACTGGGCCAGGTATTTTCGGATGACTGGGTGTACAAGGGTCACGAAAGTAATAAAGGATGAAGCCGACTACGTTAACCAATGTGACTAAAGTATTTTAAGGATCTGCTTCGTTTTAACCCTCTTGGCGGTTAGTCATTTGGGTTTGGACAGTGGATAGGGACAGACCCAGCCCCTGGACAGAAGGGGAAGAGAAAAGAATGAGGAAGGCCAAATAATCTACTTAGATAGAATTACTACTATACTAGCTAGCGAATGGACTTTAGACATCTTCAAGAAATTACTAAGTTTAATGAAACAGAATTCAATATTTTGATTTATCTGCAAACGTGTTCCACGTTGCCGATGTTTTTAACTTTTCAACAGAAATAAAACGAACACATTTATCTTTGTCATATTTCTCTCCAACCACGGATAGAGCTTTTTCTGTATGGGTCCACTGTTTATTTCAACAGATTCGTTGCTGGTATTTTCCCATCCCTCTCTTTTCCCCCGTAATGTTCATTAAATATTCCAGTCGTTATCACAGCTAGAACAAGGCGCTGACGGAAAGAAGTGCAATTATGAATTTTGGGAGACATGCAAGTCGCATGGCTCATACACGGTGGCATGTACACCGGCTACGGTACAAAAACTACATGGCGAATAAAATACAAAAGGGGAAATTATAGTTCAATTCTAATAAAAATTAAAAAGCACTCATTGCCAATGTCATTGTCTAAACTGAATGAAAATCATTTTATATACAGCTACGATAAAGATGAGTTAACTGCAAAACATTCCT
>VCCN01004184.1:3412934-3426334 GCA_006491835.1 Architeuthis dux | reverse complement strand
GAAGATAAATTATATATTTTATTGGCCATATAACTTCAAAATTTAATGATTCACATGAAAAAGCTCAGTTAACTCACTTGTCCAGTTTGAAGTCATATAATGTAATGAAAATGACGCACACGTGTGTATAAATGTGTATAAATGTTTGTTTGTTATGTCAATATATTATCGTGTTTGTGTGTATGTCCACTAGGTGAGTGTACGATTCTGTATATCCACATAGGTATATATAGATACTTGCTAAGATAAGCTTAATCTAGAACAGAGCTATGTGGTTTGGAAGAAAGGTTGTCTTGCGCCAACTTTCAATGTGGAGAGAGCCTGCGCACCTTGAAATTCAACATTCGAAATCCTGCCTTTATTAAGGTTCAGACATCAACCCAAGGTGCATGTGGGGAATATGCAATTACTTGTTATCATTTCTCGTTACCAATTCTTATGTCGGCAAATGTTAGTGGCATATGGTTGAGTCGATACCACTTTTCCGAATATGTTGTATTTGTTTGATACTAAGACTTGTTAGTGGTAGACTGAGCTGTCATACTCTGGTAAACTGAATTGTTCAGTATGTCTCTTGTTCTCGATACTTAGTCACCATGTTTTAGTTGCCAATGTCTGACTCGCAAATCACATAGGTGATCTCGTATAGCACACAACACAAAATACCCAATACCCAATACATAATAACATGTATTCTTCTAGTTCTACATTATATATACTTTTGATTGTGTGATAGTAAGGTAGTAGGAGAAGGATGTCAGCAGTAGTAGTATCCAATTATTGAATGCTCCTTCGACCACAAAGCAAGCACTCCTTTCATCTTTTCGACCTTCCTTCCGCTCTTTCTGTCTTTCTTTCCTTCCGCCTTCCTTCCTTCCGCTTTTCTTTCTCATTTACCCTACACATTCTTTTTCTTTCCTCACTTTCTGCTTTTATTCCTTCCTTTCACTCTCCCTTTATTTATTTAATTTCTTTTCTCTCTCTCTCTTTCTTCTTTGCGTAATTGCTTTTTTTTCCTTCTCTCTTTTCTTTGTATCGTTCTTCTCATCTTCTTTTCTTTCTTCTCCTTTTGCCTGTTCGTTCGTTTTGTTTTTCATTCCGCCTACCTTCTTTCATCATTTTCCATTTCTTTTTGTTCTTATCTTCTGCTATCTTCCCCATTTCTGTCCTTCTTTCCCCTCTTTTTCACATTCAGCTTTCCTAAACATTTATTTCCTTCCTTTCTCCCACATTTCATTCTTCTTCTTCTTCTTCTTCTTCTTCTTCTTCTTCTTCTTCTTCTTCTTCTTCTTCTTCTTCTGTTTCATATTTACTTCACAACAATGGAACCTGCTGCTCAACTAATAGAACAACATTTTTCAGTAACTAAGCAACGTTTTGAAATATTTTCTAAATCACGAAGAATACACATGAAAAAAATCAATATAAATCATTACAGATAGAGTTTTCGGCTAAATTCGTAGTATTAGGAGCTGGTGACGTCGTGGATGTACAACCGGTGGTTGAAAGTCGAGCAATAGTAGTCATAATAAAATGGCTCAGTAAGAATCATTGTACGAAATGATAACTCCCTTTTTACACGAATAAGAGGGAGATTGCATGATATCAATTGATATATTGCTCGTTTTTGGTCATTGTATCACACGAAGCAAAGTCTATTAAAGGTCATAAAAGGAGTTAGTTACTGCAGCTATTTTAATATATTAACAATAGTGTCAAAATAATACTTTTACCGAAAGCTAAGCAATCACGAGAGAGAATTTTGGAACGCGGAAATTAAAATAAAGCGGGAAATACGTCAAGACTGTGAAACGGATTTTCTTTATTCGTTTCTTTGTTACGTTACGAAATTAAAAGTTTGTATAAACTCTGGGTTAAGATGCGGTTTAGCAAACCAGAGTAATTTTTTTTTATGAAAATGTATTACTTATTTTTTTTATTATGAATTAAAGAATAAAAATGTTACTTATTTTATTGAAAATATTATTTTATTACTATAAATTATATATATTGAAATATTACTAATTCATTTAGAATATTACTTATTTTATAACTATAAATTAAATATATTAAAATATTACTTATTTTATTTTAAAATTCTTCATTTTATTAAGAAAGAAAGAAGGAAGAAAACAAAGTTAGGTAGTTTACTGATGGGGTAGGAAGAGAGAGCGGGGAGAAAGGAGTTAGGTAGTTTAATACGAGGGCAGGAAAAGAGGAGAGGAAAAAAAGCTAGGTAGTTTACTGAGAGAGTACGAAGAAGGAGAGGGAAGAAAAGAAAGTTGTAGTTTAATAAGAAGGTAGATACAGATAAGAGAAGAGGCATGATATAATGGATAATCTTAGTTGTCAACATCAGTGGAATTGCCATGGGTCCAGTAAGTGAACAATTATTTCACTAAACATCAAAGACCATATGGGTTTGTATCTATCTAACTAGCTGGCTATATACATATATTGTTTCACCCAATCATACATACATGTACATTGTGTTATCTATCATATACTCTTAGTTTAAGATATTTACACACACAAGTACCAATAAGTATGCATTCTTATATAATTTCACGTGTGAAACCTTTGCGTCTAGATTTATTCTGGAGAAAGAGATTAGTGAAACACATGTATTTGCACATACATACACACCCATACACGTGCACGCGCGTAGGTATATTCATAAGTCTGTAGCTCAATGACGAGGAAAGCATTTATTTTACACAGCAAATATTTATTTGAACACATACACACACATATAAATATATACACGTATATAAAAATGTGCTCAGAAATATATACTTATATATACACATACATATACATGCACACATACGTGTACATATTTACATGTATATACGTATGCACACACTCACAATTATATATGTACATATATACAATATATATTGCGTTGTAGCTGAGAAATGCAATCAGCCAAACGACTTAAGATTCTGTTATTGGTCGGTGAACGAATTCCCTGTGGAAATGCTGGAATTGAAAATTAAAACAAGTTCACCATTTAGCCGTGATTTGAGCAGCAAACTAACAAACGACTGCCTCATTCCAATTTATGTTTTTTTCCCCAGACTGAGCTAAGCTTAGTAAATACCCACAATTGCGACAATGGTTGGGTCTCCACGGATCGTTCGAGAAGTGCGGACAAAAATCACTACGTACGAAACGAGGAGCCATTTTGTTTTGCATTTGGAGATGCGGTTGGCTTAACGGTTAGCATCACGGAAAATGTATTCGGTGAACCGATTTTGAACTCCTGCTGTGACAGTTTGCGTTAACTTAGCACTAATTCCCCTGGGAAAGACATAAATCCATTTAATCCCCCCATGCTACGGCTAAATAGCAGGGACAACTGGATTCTTCAGCCTTATGTGTTCATTACCTCAAATTCAAGTCGGAGGCACTATCTGATTTTCACCTCAAACCAAAATAACAGGTTATGACAACCGTTGTTGTTATGTGCTCAAAATGATCAACCAGTCAAGGAGAAAGACAACCCTAAATTCAAACCGGGAATGTCGGACCCCTCAATGGACTGCGCAGGGGAAACCAATAGTAAGTTAAATGGTCAGAAAGGCGACCATCAGCAATGCATTGTGGGGCGCGAATAGCACGACGTTACATGCTGAGCACCCTGGTCATCCACTGCATCCCGGTCTGTGCCAAGCCATCCTGACTGTATCTTGACCCAGACAGAGAGAGACGAGAGAGTTAAGCTGATGACGTGCACAATTCCCCTTCACTTAAATCTAAGTCAAGCTGAAGTGCATCATTCAGAACTGAAGCCATGATCATTTTCCACTGCAAAGGACGAACATCATCAGTAAACAGTAAAACTGGGTTTGAACAACGACTACTGGCGCTGGTAGTAACTATGTAACTCACTTAGCAGGCTATTACATATTTAGTAAGCTTAGAGTGGGGCCATACGTTAGGTTCGAACTCGCTACACTAATTAATGATCGGCCAGAGTAATTTGAATCCTTAATGTTAGCATCTACCCAGGACATTTGACAAAAAGCGACATGTGTCGATAACAACGTCGGAAACTTGTAACCTATTAATTTTATCGTAATAATCTTTGTGTTATTAACTAGAGGAAATATTGTATAAAAGTATCAACTAAACTCTTTTTTGTATTGAAAGTATAAAGCCGGGCATAGTTGCTGTGGAAAATTGTTTACACTCATGAACCAGTTAACCATAAGAATTTGCACACATATATTAAAATTTCACCAAAAATATACTAGTGGACCGATTTTAATAAATTATGTACTCAAATTTGAATGAACTTTTTATAAAAAGGGTACTTTATAAGAAAATCTTATGGAAATATATTTCCCCGTCAACCCCTCCCCCACTATTTTAATTTTATAAAATCTCAAAAAAATATCTTTTGGAACCCCAACAATATATTCATTTCTATAAAGTTAAGTACCCGGAGAAATAAAATACGCTGAAATCTTATGCGAAGCTGCTGACTGTTTTTTTTTAAAATTGGTTCTGAATCGGAAAAAAACTAAAATATCTTTTGTTTGAGAAGTTTTTCGTTGTTTTTTTTTTTTAATTAAAATACAGTATACACTTTTTGTTTTTACAAACAAATATCTGCTGGAATTTTTTAATTATTTTTTTTAAAATTTTGTCGTTAAATTATTAATGTTTACGTTTCTTGGATCCTTCTGAAACATTGTTATTCAGAATGGACGGTGTTTTACTTGTCAATAAATATAAAGAGTTACAAATTTAAAGAGGCTATTTTTTAAACAAAGAATTTTGATTTTGATTTGTTGTTTAATTACATACAATATATTTCATTTCAGCGCGTAATTCAAAAATGTGATTTACCTCCCTTTATAACTAGGTGTTGAAAGAATGTTGATGAGCTGTTGACATTTCCTGTTTAAAAACAAAACAAACACTAACAGTAAGTATGGTGGGGTGGGTAGAAACTGTATTACTTGACCTTCACACTGACGACCCCGCTGGTAAATAAATGCATTTTTCACAAAGTTGTCTGTGGAAAGTAAGCAATATTTTCACCAAATCCAGTCAATTAATCATTAAACTAACTAATTTTCTTCGAATCAAATTTCTCTGAGGTCAATTCTATTTTTGAGAGAATTTTAAAACTAGACTTAATTTTGCTGGTGACAAATCTGTCAATTATGGCGGAATCAATATTTTTAGTCAAAAACGTAAACACGGCCTTAATCTGCTCAGAGATCCTCTGTGAGTACGCAAAAAGATTTTCTTTTTGTTTTCGACTAACTTTATGCTATTTTCTTGCAGTTATAACTAAAATGAAGATATTTAATTATTTCAATACGTTTTGAAAGTGCCTGGTAGATGCTAGTCTTTAAGCAATTGCTGGAAAACAATTCTGTTAGAAGAAGGTATACCATTAAATATTTCCTTTAATAAATTCGAAATATATGAATATGTTTTCAAAACAACTAATGCGCATTCAACAAAATTCTATTGGGTTCCATAGCGAAAGAAAGGTAAGTTTTGCAATGAAACGATTTAAGAAAAATCAAAAAAGCAAGAAAGATATCAATAATAACGTCAACAAAACTGAGACGAACGTAATGAAAATCAAGAAGATGAGGATTAATAGCGTAATAAATAAGCTGAGGTACGATTAGCAACACATAAACTACAAACTTGATAGCCAAAAAAAAAAAGATGGCCACTTAGATATCACTCAAACGCCTTCATTAACAGCCGATTTTCAAAGTTCGCTTAAGAAGAGAGATAAGCGCATATAAAAGGAAAAGGGATCAAACATTTCGTAACGAATTCTTCTGGATAGATTGAATTTGATATCCATTAATTAAAACCCTTTAATCCTATGGACTGCCAGCATTAGGAAAATATATGGAATGTTAGCCAAAGATATTACTTCATTAAATTTTATTTACAAAATGGAAACAGATTAAGCGAAAATGTACATATGTGTGTGTGCGTACACATACACACACGCACATACAAACACACACACACACTATATATATATATATATATAGTACCTGTCATAAGTATTTGAACAGGCAACCATTTTGCTTCTAATCGCCTGGTTTTGAGAGTTAAAAACAGAAACATTATGCAAGATTACATAGGGATGCCCTTTGTCGTGTTTTGTGGTTCTGAATGCTAAATCTCTCGAAAATGTTTTTTTTTATAGAATTAATTTGTTAAATGAAAAAAAATCAAGTTTTTTGTTTCTATCCTTCTAAAAATCTTGTTCCGAATTGTCTTTCCTAACACCATATCTGCGTATGTGTCGTCAAACTTCATTCGATGTATGCGATCTTTTTCTATATTAAATCTTTTATATACTATAGGGTGTCACAGAAGTAACTCCCGATTTGTCCCAAAGTTAATGCCAGTTCTAAGGGGAGCAACTATTAAATTAGTATTACATTACTATTAAAAGCAACTATTAAATAGTTGCTTCTCCTTAGATAGAACTGCCATTAATTTAGGGACAAATTGGGCGTTACTTATGGGACACCCTGTATTTATGTTGGTTGGTTCTTTATCCTCGTTACAGCTGTGTTGCAAGCAAAACTGAGTCAACTAATTTAATTCTTGCACATAAGAATAACGGGTAAATGTACGAATAATTACTATTTATAAAAATCTTCCCTTAGCCTTGTGCCATGCAAAGCTATGGATGGTAAATACCTATAAAAATATTTCTTGCCTTCCTTCTGGGTGATATATATTAATTAAGTTCGCCAACCCAGTTGTAAGTGTGGCCTTTCGTTCCACTGATTTTTAAAACACATAAATCAATCTGCAGTAAAACCAGAGGATACAGCCATAAACTACAAATTTAGTCCTCCACTGGTGTTAGAAAAGATTTCTTCTCGGCAAGTGTAGAAAACGCATGGAAGAGCCCAAGTGAAAAGACGGTCACATCCGAGAATATCAATATTTTCAAAACTAATCTTAATTCTGATATCGGCAATACCACATTTAACTACCAATGTTCTTATTAGTTTAATCCCACCCCAACTCAACTAAAGCTGGCTTAATGGCGCATTTAACTGCTGTCAAAAAAGCCCATTTCAAGTACATTGAAGTTCATAAAAGTATTCAAGGGATAGAAAAACTGTGTAGCGGTAACAATTTCCGGTGACTGGCTTCCTTTATAATAAGAATTCGAAATTTAAATTTAATGCAACTCGAACATTGATTACTAACGGTGGGCCAATTCACACAAGTTTACCTAAAGAGTCGACCTAATCTTGTTATAACGATTTGACCTCAGATATATTGGCGGCCATTTAAACGTTCTCTATAAAGTTGTGAATATCTAATTTCGTTTTCGATATATTTATTTTATTAGAGTAAGTAGTTATGATCCATTTCTATGGTCTAAAATCAGAATTCTTTGCTTTTATACTTTTGTGTTAATGAACCTCATAAAACCAATACTTGGAACAGAATTTCAAAGCTCTCAACCGTCACCTTTTGATTTATAAACCGTCATAAAGATGCGTCATATAAGACACTGTGGAAGTGTACGTATTCATATCACAAACGCCTTAAGTAATCAATAATGTTTGTATAAGGTAAGCAACCCCAAATTGAATTCGGTGGTGACTAAGATATTTTATTGCATGAAACGCTTCAGCGAACTACCGCTTTGATCTGGGAATACAATGCGAATAATTAAAATGCAAATGACACTGTTAAGACTCCTGTCTTTTGACCAGAACTCAAAATCAGTATCAGTTATGCTTCTGTATTCTTTCCAATAAAACCACGCTTTCTTGCCCGGCAGTTTTCTGTCGTTTTCAAATACAGAGTTTTCTATAAAGTCTTTGTGCAGTTTATATAATAACTTCTCTTAAAATACTCTCTAAATACAAACGTCTCCCTTGAATCGTTTCTGGGTGGGGGACATGTTTAAACATTAGCTTACTCAACAAAGCATCGCTCTCTAAAATATGTCCGTGTTAGGATAACGAAATGATCATTTTTATAAGTATCTACTAAGTTTAACTTAGTCTTGAGCAAAGCCAGAAAGGTAAGGATCAAACGCACTGAAGTAGTAATGCTTTGCTAGATTTGTATGCTAAACACTATTCCACGGCAAAACGCCATTATAGGTAATTTCTAAGCTTAGTTTAGTCTGGTCTTAGGCCATAGATTTGTGGCATCTGGTAAGGATCAAACTAACTACAGTAGTAATTTTCTGCTAGACTAGCTTGCTAGCCTTTGTTCAACGGCGAGGGGCCCTTTCTGACTAGTTTCTTTAAGTCATGAACAACTGCAGAAAGTGTTAGGTGAACCTGAAAAACGTGTTAAATTTTGCCGTCTCTTCTAGGTTCTATTATTTTAACTCACGCTGGCTAGAGAAAAAACAAGAACCTACAAAAGAAAATATTCCTCGTGCGAAAGGAGTCTTCGTCTTCTGCTTCGATGTTCTACCCTGCTTAATTCTTGTGCATTAACCTTTTCAATTTGCTATGCATTGAAGTGCTACAGATTGAAAGGGTTAACAATTCGCCACATTTTAGCTCTTTCGAGAAAAAAAGCGAAAAATAGCGATTAGCATTGTTTTGAAGCGAGCCGTTATAGAGGCAGGGCGCACCATTTTCTTCTCTCTCCTACGCTCAAATCTCCTGTACTTCCTGCCGCCCCAACCTCCGGTGACTCAGCCTAACATACAATCATCACGATTTGTGGGGTCTGGGAACGCTAAAAGAATGTTCCCATACGAATTCATGGTAATTGTTTCTTCTCAAACAGCTTGATAAAAATCAAGGTCTTAACCTGACGAGCAACATCGCCCACTCGAGAGAGATTGAAACATAAACTGCTTTTTAAAAAATAGAATCTCAAAGATTTGTCATTTTCGAATGCGTGGATTCTTCATTACTGTTCAATATTTGTTTGTTGCCAAAGCAGTTGGCAAAATAGAGAGAGGACTGTTAACGAGATACAAAATTCAATATTACTTTTTTGAATTTGAAGACAGGGGCCGACAAGCCTTTTTGGAGGTGGGCCGTATTAGACATGTTTTTATGTCTTGCGGGCTGGATTAAAAATGCTTTTTTATATATTGCGGGCCAGATTAGAAATGGTTTTATGTCATGTGGGCCGGATTAGAAATGGTTGTATGTCATGCGGGCCGGATTAGAAATGCTTTTTATATATTGCGGGTCGGATTAGAAATGCTTTTTTATATATTGCGGGCCGGATTAGAAATGGTTTTATGTCATGCGGGCCGGATTAGAAATGCTTTTTATATATTGCGGGTCGGATTAGGAATGCGTTTTTATATATTGCGGGCCGGATTAGAAATGCTTTTATGTCATTCGGGCCGGATTAGAAATGCTTGTTATATATTGCAGGCTGGATAAGAAATGATTTTTATATATTGCCGGCAGGATTAGAAATGTTTCTATGTCTTGCGGCCCAAAGCGAATAAAAATGAGCATACAAGATTGTTTTATGTTCTTTTTAAATTATTTTAATGTTGTTTTTTTTCATTATAGGAAATACATAAACCTCCATGTACTATCAATAAATGAGAACTATGAAATTTTTCTTTTGGGACAAAATATTGCTTAATTGTGGTTCAGATTATGTGTATATTAATAGAACAGCAGGAATGTGTAGTGTTAAAAGACCTTTTAGCCATAAAACACTCGTTTGAGGCGACTGCAAAAATGAGACTTTTGCACTATTTTTAAATGCTGAATTGTATTGTTCGCTAATCAAGGATAGATAAGGAAAAGAAATAATTTTCGTCTGTTGCAGACGAAAATTATTTCTTTTACTTATCTATCTTTGATTAGCGAACAATATATTGTTATATTCAATGAAATCGGCGGACCGGATATCCCGAACGCCGTAGTTTGCCTACTCCTGTTCTAAGCAAAGGTCCAGTCTACGTCTAACCAGATGTGTGCGTGTTCAAGTATATGTCGCTATTTGTACACATGTATTTGCTTTCTTGTGTGTACTGGCGAGGCGTGGGCGTGGGCGTGGGCGTACTCTCTAATAACTACCACCTAGGCAATAATTACTGTAAAAGGTTGTTAGACCTATTTTCAATCTTGACATGGGCTTGCACAGTGCACATGTGTGCAAGATGTTTTTGTTCCTTTATTAGCATATATCGTATTTTACGGCGTATAACGCGAAATTTAATCAAAGTTAACACCTACAAAACGTATCTGCGCGTTATCCACAAAGGTTAATTGTTTGGCAGCACCCGAATCTAGCACGAGTCGCGTTACCATGTACTCGCAATTTTCTGACAGTGAAGACGGTTGTCACGAATTTTCAGCATTTGATAATTGCGATAAATAATCAATAAAGTTTATTTAAACTCTGTATTTTCCTAGGTAAATTATTTTTTTTTCTTTGAGATTTAAATTTGATATCTTTTTGCTCCTTCTATTGAAAAGTTTAAGGTATTTTTCCTTTTTTTGTTTCATGAATTTTAGCTTAACAATTAGGGTGTGTATTATGCGCGTTACACGCCGTGAAATGCGGTAAATATATTAATACGGCCTCAAACAAACGTTTGTATTATTAACTTTTGAGTAGTATTTCTTTTATTTTAATTTCAGTTGCTTTTGTTTATCGCAACTCCTAGATCATCATTCCACAATCGTTAGTGAGCAGCGTAGATTGGATAAGAAACTATTCCTTATCATCACAAAGCCTTTAAAATCTTACCGTGACATCTGCATTAGCTGATATAACCATATATCTATATTTGTTATGTTCCACGAACGCATGATATATTACTCAATAATAAATAATAAATGACAATGCATCATATAATAAATTCAAATATTGTTTTAGTTATTCACTCATCGACGATAAAGCATATTTTCATTGAATACAGAAGGCTTTTAGAAGAGCTGAAGTTGTAGAGAATATGAAATTTCACAAATGTATTGCACCAGCTACCAAGAAAGACCAAAATGCGTATTTTTTGTTTTTATAATTCAATTAACATTTAACAATTAACCAGCAAGAACTCGGCTCCAGTGATCCTGTGAAAGCTGCGAATCAGGTACTCAGGTTGAGTCGACCTATTTGGTATCGGCAGAAGGAACTGCCATAAACACTGGTCATTCTGGCTCACTGGCTTGTGATATGTGTGCATGCACGAAGGTTGATCAGTGACGGTGAGAAGCAAAGAAGAAACGACCAGAAAGAGGAAGTAACGTAGACTAAATTAAGAGTGAACAGAGGAAGCGTCGTGAAGGTGGATTGTAGAACAACAACGGAACACATCTGTTTAACAAAAGTGGGAAAAGATTTTTTTTCAAAGCGACAGTGGTCAAAATAATAAAACGCACAAACAATAATAATACCTATTAAAGTAAGAAAAGATAAAAAAATAAAACGAATATTTTTACCATTAATAGACATGACAATCAGAAGAATCTACTCTAATAATGAACAGTGTGATTTTTCTTGGTTCGCTGGACTCTTCCACACAGAGGTAAACAATTTGCTGATGAAAATACCTCCTACCCACCATTTCAAACTATGCACTCTTCCCGGTAAATGAATTCAGTGTTTTTTTTTTTCTAAAAGACAAAACAAAAAACATCTCAATCCAAATATATCCGTGAATTTTTTCACCGGGATTATTGAGTAGATCATATGAAAAAGAAAATAGATCAGGACGTACGTCGTATAGCAATGATCAGTAAGCTAATCTTACTGGCCGTTGTTAGTGTGTTCAATCCTCATTGGATCTCCCACTATTGATAATCTGATACAAAATTGTGCTTGACAAATCATATGAAGAAAAAACCCAGACCAGAACGCACGTCGTATAGCAATGATCAGCAAGTTAAATCTGCTGGCCGTTCTTAGTGGGTTTGATCCTCACTGGATCTATTACTATTGATGGTCTGATACACAATTACTATGTTGACAAATAATATGAAAAGGATAGATCAGGACACCCGTCGTTTAGCAACTATTAGCAAGCTAATATTGCTGGCAGTTGTTAGTGGGTTTGATCCTCATCGTATCTCTTGTATAGATGGTGTGATACCAACTCATGCTAAGTTAATATTACTTATATAATGAGCAGGTTTTTCTGTCTGTAACAATGGACTCTTCCACACAGGCGTAAAGATTTTGCTGATGAAAATAGCTCCTACTCATTATTTCAAACTATGGACTCTTCAACTGAAACAAATTCACAATTCACAAACAAATGTTTCATAGAAATCCAAATATAAAACATTCAGTCTATACATATTTTTGATAAGACATTCAAACTGTATTATGCCTTTAGTCATACCATATGGTTATAACAATGTAATAAAGTTGTTCTCATAACATTATTCAATAAATTCTGCCTATATATACATATATTTTATAACTGGACAACCAATATATTCCCTATCGAAGTCGGATGCCGAGGTTTTATTGCCAACTCGATCTCGGTATTCCTGAATAAACTCGAATTATCAACAATAGGAAATATATTACGAGTCTCCAAGAATGGATCTTGCATTCTCATACTGTGATGAAAAGCCAGTGTCATCACCCGATGGAGGCTTTGTTGGAAGCTCTGCATCTGTATTTGCAGAGATAATTGTGCGAATCTATTTACAGGGTATTCGCTAAAGAATGCTTACACACCTTTATTTAAACACTTTCATTATGAATAATAAAGGTTATAATTAAGTCTCCAAGAAGGTATTTGTATTTAAATGACTATAGTTTAAAGGTTGAAAATGTCCTCTTCAAAAAGAAGGCATGGTTGGTATCGTCGAGAAACTGAGTTGCAAACATCAAATAACATAAGTACTGCAAATAGTACACGCAGAAGAAAACAAAACTAAGCACACACACACACACACACACACTCGAGCGTGTACACATTCAAAACAACATGTGTTACTCAAAGCACTCATACACTCAAAATTAACCTCGTTACATGACCGGAAAATGCAATGCTGGACCGGGCTTTCAGGTTCCATCATCCTGTCTTGCATGGCCCCTTACTAGAGGTGAGTTACTTCAGACTGGCCATCTTTCCTCCTTAAGTATCGTGAGGTAGGTTGTACTGGGTTACATGGTACTAGAGGCAGGGAAGATCCCTGACCTGTCTGTGAACTGTCGATCATCATGCCATGACAGGGACAGGAACATTGTCAAAATGACTATCGACAGGACAAGACACCAGAAGAGTTGGATTCATGCATTAGGGCAAAACTGATATAAACAGTCAAGACCAGAATTCGAAAGCGGTTTACCGATTTCTTTATCCAAGTTTATAACCGTTACGCTAAATCGCACTTCCAGGGAGGGACACACACACATACGCATATATAGAGAGAGGGTAAGCTACAGAATGTCATTGCTGAAAGGGATGGCTGTTCGCA
>VCCN01004184.1:3217282-3227298 GCA_006491835.1 Architeuthis dux | reverse complement strand
GGCTGATGATAAATACAGCTACATTCCGTCGGGCGTCTTCTCTGGTGTGGTGGTCAATAGTAAGCTCAATCCTCACAGCTTGCCTCACGGCTGGGCCTCGAGCCAATCTAAGCTCAGCTTAATGAATATCAAGACATATGGACGCCTACTGATTAACAATTCCTTGTCTCAGACCAATCCGCTCGTGTCGCAGACGATTTCGTTCGATCCTCACTACGTGTCCTAGACTTGTAAGTCATACTAAGTTAAGTGTAGTTGATAACTATGCGGCGCTTCGTCATATAGTAATGGTTAGCAAGCTGGGCTCGCAGATCATTATTAATGGGCTGTGAGTTCGATCCTCACTGTTTACCCCATACCTGTAGCCTTGTGTCAAAACTACGGGGTGCCTCGACGTGAGGTAAAAATCACTTCTACACTTTGTAGTGTGTCCCATCCTTACTTGTTGCTTTGTAATTGTGGTTTTGTGCCAGATTGACCTATTCCATCCACTTTATAGGGGTGCTATTATTTTTAACAATGCCGTTTTCCCCAACAGTTTCTACAAAACAAAATGACATATTTTTCTCACATTTGAGGCAGTTGAAGAAGAAAAGAAAGACGTCACTTTAATCCCAACGGAAAGTTAACATAGACACATGTTATTTCTCAGTTCACATACTTAGTTTTTAGATGCATCCAAGCGCATCTCAATAAGACGTTTTTCGGTCGGCCGGTCAGTTCCGATTACGTTAAACAACAGAAAGAGATTTATTTAACAGCTGCATGTGACGTCATTAAAAGAACATTTATTTAACCAATTCTCGAAATTAAAAAAATAGATGACGTATCAAGCTTTTGGTTTTTACGGTGTTGCCAAATATCACTTGTTATTAATAGTTTAAACTGTCTTCAAAAATGTCTAAAATCGACTAAACCTTTCACTTTCCAGCTAACTTTATAGCTAGAAATGTTATATATACTCATTTAAAGCCCACTTATCAAATAGAATAACCATACGCTAAGACCCCAAACAAATAATTGATAAAAAGTGTACTCTTACTTTTATTGATAGCCAGATCCTCACCCACTTCCTCCTGCTACCACAACTAGTAATGCTACTAGTACATCGTTTAGAATGCCTTTGAAATCGGAAATCACATATATGGACGTAAGGATGGTGAACGGGTCGTTGAACTTATGGTTTTTGTTTTTCTATTTTCTTTAATGGATTATTTATCTTTCTAAGACGAAACAACGTTTCTACAATTACAGTCTTTATGTATTGATTACCTCTTTTTTGGTATATAGCTAGCTATAAAACAATCAAACACTGCTCTTCCTTACACACTTAAACACTCTTTATATACTAGTATAACATATAACATACAACATGTATCTACCGTACTACTTGATTGACGTCAACCTATTCATATCTGTAAATATATACGTGACCCACCGCTACCAACTCCGATGCGGACATCTCTTATAGAAGAACTTACGTCAGTCGGTAAGTGATTGGCCAGTTGGTAATCTACCCTACTTGCATTTGACATTTCCAATAGATATATTTACTCATTCAGGTGCACAAATACGCTAGTAGAGTAAAAATAATGTTTTTTTAAAAGAAAGTATATATATATTTATATATATATGTGTGTTTACTTAATTAAATACCTCTGTCTGTGCGCGCGTGTGTGTGTGTGTGTGTCACCTGTTTAAGTAACGTGATATCATGGATAGGTTTTATTAAACAAATACATGAAAATATCCATTTACACTAATGACGCAGCAAATTATAGCGGTAGGGGTTAAAAGGAAACAATAAGTCGTATTTAAGCGCCGACTGCATTTGAACTCAGTATACGTGAGCAAGGTTTTGACTTTGTTATCGCTGCCCACTGACATTACCGCTATTCCACACACTCAAACCTTATTAGTTCTAGTTATTTTCTGCTACAAAAGAAAAATGAATATTTCTGGCGGTAAAGTATGGTGGACGCATCGTTGAAATTATGGTTCTTGTTTTTTATTTTCTTTGTTTACGAATGAATTATTTATCTTTCTAAGACAAAAAAAAACGTTTCTACAATTACAGTTTTGGAGTTTTTTAAAGTAAAATTTGTTTTAGCAATTTTCGGTACTCAATTCGCTCGTTGAAAATTAAGAAAGGGGGAAATATTAGCTTTAAGAATATGTTAAGAACATTTTAAGAACATTTTATTTTAGTGTGAAAAACAAGTATACTATTTGTATATACAAGCACACATCATAACAATCATATTTACACAGTATCTAGGGCCTTAAACCTTTGCAGTGGTATAATAAACATCATAATTCTTCTTAAAATCATTTACATCTGTTGATAGCACTACATATTCTGGTAATCTAATCCAAAGTCCTACCACTCTATTGCTAAAAAAGAATTTTCCGATATCCAATCTACTTCTTTTTGCTTCTACTGTGTATGTGTGGCGTCTCAGTCCCTTGTACCCTCTCCTAGTAAAGAAATACATCAGGAGTTACTACTTCTAAACCACGCAAAGGATTTAATCGAAATCTGACTATTGAACACACACACACACCACTAACTAATAGCAACGTGGTAAATACTTGAAAGTTCTTTTGCTTTTCAATCATTTATGTTCGTGTAAGAACTTACGTGTATATTTACCTTTGAGATATTTCCACTAATTGGCTTCAACCGAAGTTTCACGAATAAACAAGAAAAAGAACAGACATTTGTTTCTGTAATGAAACTGTTTGTTTCAAATTGATTTTTTTTTCAAATTAATCCATGTTAAAACGTCCGAAACAAAAATAAATAATCATTGCATAATTTTTTTTTTTAAATATCGTCTGAAGTGCAATAAAATCCATTGGAAAATGAAAACGTTATGAATATATAGAGTGGCAAGCAAAAGTATTCGACCCCCTTGGAACCTTTTCCTATTTTGTTGCATTACAACCTGTAGTCTAAATGGATTTTTTTAAAATTATGTCATGGACCTACACAAAATAGTCCAAATTGGTGAGGTGACACTTTTGAAAAATCTTGTTTTAACATTTTTTAAAGAATAAAAATACTGAAAAGTGGTGCGTGCATAAGTATTCGACTCCTTTGCTATAGAGCCCCTAAATAAGATCAAATGAAACAAATAACCTTCACAAGTCATATAATTAGTTAAATAAAGTCCACTTGTGTGCAATCTGAGTGTCACATGATCAGTCACATGATCTCAGTAAACATACACCTTCTTTGAAAGGCCCAAGTGTCTGCGACACGACTAAGCAATGGACACCACCAAGCAAGCGCCATCATGAAGACCAAGGAACTCTCCAAACAGGCCAGGGACAAAGTTGTGGAGAAGCATGTGAGTCATAGAAAAAAATCCCAATGCAAATGAGGTAGTTCATCCCAACTTTTTTCCTTGGGAACAACTTTTTTCTGAAAGAGGACCTCCTAAGAAACATTTTGGTACCCTATTCATAGGATCCTGGGTGGGGTGCAGGGTAGGCCCTGTTGGCACCCGGACTAAATGTCTTGGTATTAAAAAGACAATGTGAAAAGCAAAATTTGTTGTTAAAAATGAAACAATTTATTACAACAAATGTTGCTTTCCACAATGTCTTGTTAATACCATCCTGATGAATTAAATCATTTCCAAACACTGATCATGTCAGGTCTTATAAATTTTACGAGAACAAAAATTGAATTTGCAGTTAGTGGCTACAGAGGTTAAAAAATCAAAATCGAAACAACGATCCGATTTTCTAGTTATTTTCTTAGTTCATTGGATGATATTCCTGCCTTGCTCAATTCCCGGTTGCCCCTGTGCAAGCGAAAGCTTCCGTGTTTTCGACTCTGTTATGCTAAATAGATACAACTCACAATCATAGTTAATTTGAAAACAACATATTTGATATTCAAAAAGCCTTTGATAAGTGAAGACTACTGGTATCTACTTAAAATCTCATGTAACACTATACGACCATTACATAGGAGTCAGTATGCCATATTTATTGATTCAAATGTAAATACATAAGAACAAGCTTACAGGCATGTTGGCGTGAATTGAATCGAAAGGTACAAAGGTAACAGTCCCATGTTTCAAATACTTATTCATACTTATATCAATTCAATAATCAATTCAATACCAGTATTTTTCTTTAGTACCAGCAAGAGTACGCGTATTAGTGTTATATACCTAATTGTTTTACAAATACAAGAACATGTCGAGAATGTTAGATATAGGTAATGGCAGTTGTGACCTATGTTCGATCTAATTTTGTCATGGCCCGTGCGGGATCAAAAAGCCTGTGAGCAACGGAAGAAGAGGAGTGTGCAAAGAATTTCTCTTCCTTTTAAGACGATCATTGATTTTCTGGTCCAAAGGTTTATGAAACAGAGGTCAGTTGCTTATAACAAAAAGTGTATAATAAAAGAAATGAATTTATTCGGCGTATTGATTTTCCTATAGTATTTATTCTTTATTATTTAATTCTATATTTCTTTCTTTATTCATGCACCAGTTTTTAGAAACTTTTCTTGAATCTGCAACCCAATGGTGCTACTTGGAAGAACAGAAATATGATGATTGCTTTTCGGGCCATGAAACTTTAGAAATTCGTTCATGGCTTTCCAATTTACTGCGCAGTAGAATCCTTTTTATGCACAGCTTAGAGGGAGCATTGATTACCCTTAATTTCTAGCTGGTTTTAATCTTTTGGATTTAAGTAATTTTAGAATGATGTTCCATGAAATGTAGCACGTAACTGAATGGTCAACCATCCAGAAAGCGGCTTCGCATCCAGAGACTGAAGAGGATTAATGTATTAACAAATGCTAAGGCATTAATCAATGTGCCAGGTTCGATTCCGCACTTTTATTGTTATTTTATTGTCACAAACACTTTTGGTTACTTGAAGAAGAAAAAAGGAAATAATTCAAGGCTGTAAGAAAGAAAGAAAGAAAGAAAATTAGGATGGTTAAGATACAAATAAGGTCAGAAGAATAGTTAAGAAAGAAAGAATGGAAGAAAGAAGGAAAATTATGATGGTTAAGATATAAATAAGGTCAGAAAAATAGTTAAGAAAGAAAGAATGGAAGAAAGAAGGAAAATTATGATGGTTAAGATACAAATAAGGACAGACAAATAGTTAAGAAACAATGAAAAAAACAATGAAAGAAAGAAAGAAAATTATAATGATTAAGATACAAATAAGGACAGAAAACTATCCATGAAAGAAAGAAATGAATAAAGGCGAAACATGATAGAAATAAATAAGAGAAGGAGACGAAAAATAAATAAATAAATAAAGATAGATGGATAGAAAAGAATTAAGTGAAGAATAAAAAAGAAAGAAACCAACGAAGTGAAAGAAAGAAAGAAAGAAAGAAATGAAAAGAAACGAATGAGGTGATAATTTAAAATGGAGAAAAAAGAAAACGTAAGGAAAAGGACCCAAGTAGAAAAAAAAATACAATAATGAAAGAATGGAAGACTGGTTTAAGAGAAAACAAGAAACAAACAAAGTACAATAACAACAAAAAAGCATCTAAAATATTTCCATATCTCTTGGCAGAAATGCAGGCGTCGATAATGAAAATAGGCGTGGCGACCATGTTGCAGAAGTGGAGACAGCTCTGCGCAATTAGAGGGGCGGAGAAGTGCAGTGAGAAGCATGGTTGATAAACTTGATGTTCTCTTGAAGGAAAATGGAAACCAGAAAAGCGAAAAACAGCCACGTTCAGCACGCGGATCACAAATGATGCCTTTTTATCGGTCGCGCCATCAGCGCTCGACTTTTCTTGATGATTGCTCTCTGCTGTCAACGAGCTGATATAATCAACTGAAGACACGTTTTGCCCCCCCCCCTTCGCTGCGCTGACAAATTTTAGCCCATTAAGAATACCTGAAATGAAGCTATTATTTTACACCTGGATATTGTTGCACAGGGACAATCAAACAGTTCTAAGCCTAACTACGTCAAAGTCACTTTGCCGGGTGGGAACGATTTAAAGAATATCTGGCTGCATAGTTCAGCCGTTCTATAAGCTCTGGATTCTGTTGGTAAAATTTGCTTTTCGGCAAACAGATTTTTTCTAGCAAATCCCTTCCAGAAAGAATATTGCCTTTAAGTTACGAAGGATGCATTATGGGATAGGTCATTTTTCTGTTGAGGCACAGATCATCTAATTCGATCATTTCTCGAATTTCGATCAATCAATCAATTCAAAATATTTTTTAAAATGAAGGGTCACTGTAACCCTTTTCTTAATAAAGAGTTATTAAAAATAAAATTAAGAAAAAAACTACAAGACATATAAGATTAATTATTCTTTGTGGATGCTATGGCTTGTATTCTTTTATTAATTTTATTTTTAATAACTTTATTTAGCAGGGGGATTGTAGCGATTATGCCTATCCCCGCCCCCTTTGTTGAATAAATTGAAGTAAGACCTGATTATTGATTTATTCAACAAAGAATACAGCAAAGGTAGAATAGAATAAACCCTAAAAGTATAGTATTTCACCCCAAAAATGTCTCAATAATACTACCTACACATTTTCTTTAAAATGTCTTCAGCCGTTATTGGGATACTGATAGACATTATTGTGATACAGAAAGATGGACATTTAATCTCTTTTTGCACGTAATCAACCGTATTGACGGATGTGATGATATTTACGAAGCTTGGCTGAGGTCGGCCCAAGGCTAAATAGGCGAGAAATGATCGTTAGAAAGATTGTGTTGCAAGACTAATATATTCTTCTCTCTAGTTTTGTTTCGCAAACATCTATACTAGCAGTTTTGAGGGCTTGTCGGCTGCAGATAAAGGTGTTTTCTTCTGCACTAGAGAGTATTTAGAAAGAAAGAAAAGAAGGAGGAAAGAAAGAAAAAGGATGACTGTTAGAAAGAAAAACAAGAAAACGGCGGACTGAGCTACATACTTATATACAAACCCACATACACATGCTCCAATAAATCATTCCCAACGATGAAATAACCATTACAATATTGTCCATATTTTTCTCAAATTAATCGTCTGTTCTGTTGACAAGCTTTCTTTCAAGTTTAATCTCATCTCTTATTTCATATTTTTTCAGTCTGTTTAAATTCCATTTTGTGCTCGATATTCTACCAAGGCAAATAAAACCGAACTCACCTAAAAGAAATTATCTCTTCCTTAATAGCATTTTGCTTTTAAAGAAACCCATAAATCACACCGTAGCGATTATGTGTATCCCCCCTCCCTTTGTTTCGTATGTATAACGGTAGCTACTTTTCTTGCTTTTTGGAATGTTCCAATATGGCGCTGTCAGTTCTGTGAGTGGCCATTATTTACAGAAGTATTCTATTCTTTTCTACCTGTATTCTTTGTTGAATAAAACCTATAAAAATACTCAGGTCTTACTTCAATTTATTCAACAAAGGGAGGGAGTAAGCATAATTGCTACAACCCACCATGCTAAATAAAGTTCTTAAAAAATAAAATTAAGAAAAGATTACAAGATATAGCATCAACAAAGAATAATTATTCTTACATGTCTTGTACCTTTTTTCTTAATTTTATTTTTAATAACTTTCTCTCGCTTTCCATTCCAAAGGCGAATGGAAAGCGAGAAGATTCGTCTGTTAAAGTTAATAGGTATCTGTTAGGAGAGCAATATGGCAGAGGTCCTTTAAAGTCAATACTGAATCTCTCGAATGGTGCGGTTGGCGTGACCAAACGTGATACGTCCGTCCGATGAAACCGAGGTTTGCACTCTGCACAAATGGAGCACGAGGCCGAACCTCTTTTAACGTCCTCAACAGAGAATGGTAGATTCCTAGCTCTGACAAAATGCAGCATTCGCGTAACGCCAGAGTGGCAAAGAGAGTCGTGTAATTTCGCTAATACGTCAGAACCAACGACAGAACGGTAGGCCCTAGATAATGCATCCGCCGTAATATTGTCTTTCCCCGGACTGTACTTATTGAGGCTAATCCTCTTTATGCTCGTGTTTGTCTTTGTAATAGTAAAGAGACAACGGTGTCACTCCGAGATCTAGCTTTCGGGATTCAGGATCGGCTCCTGGTGGCCTGGGTGCATCGGAGAAGTCTGATCAAGACACAACACAAAACGAAGTTGGACCAATTTGATGATTCGTCGATTCCCCGCTCGAGGGATCCGCATTATCCGATCGGAGCGTGCACGCAAGCCACCCGAGCGTTTGAACTATTAGTAATGCATAGCTATACATCTAGTCCTCCTGCTTTTGCAAGCAATAATAACTTTGAATTAAATTTGAATTCAAAGGTTAAATTCAAAGGATAAAAAAAAGGTACAAGATATTAAAGTAATTATTTTTTGTGGATGCTATGTCTTGTATTCTTTTCTTAATTTTATTTTTAATAACTTTATTTAGCAGGGGGGGTTGTAGCGATTATGCTTATCCACCCTCCCTTTGTTTCGTAGGTATAAAGGTAGCGACTTTCCTTGCTTTTTGGAATGTTCCAATATGCCGCCGTCAGTCCTGTGAGTGGCCATTATTTACAGAACTATTCTATTCTATTCTATTCTATTCTATTCTATTCTATCTTTGCTGTATTCTTTGTTGAATAAAACCTATAAAAACTCCTCAGGTCTTACTTCACACACGTATGGTACATATTATTTATGGAGTTTGGTTGCCATTAAAGACACATTACATTTTCTAACAATTTCAAACGTTAGATTTATTTGTTGATATGTACCACAATATTGGCCAAATATGTACTCCAGTAAAATGGAGTATCTATTACCATCTGCGGATTAATGTTTTATTTCTGTGACTGGGGATTCTTTTAGATGTTTAGTACGAGAAAGGATAATTTGAAAGAATTTATATTTTTTGATGTGACGGTCGCTTGGGTGAGTTTGTTCCAGAGGATGGCATCCATAAAGTACCCCTGTGGCATTTTCGCGCCATGCACTTGAAGTTTGCAACTATGTCCCCGCATATAATTGCTAAGTGATGGTTATAGCATGGTCTTGTTTGGGCATACTGTGCAGTGTGTGGATTTGTCCAGTATGTGTTGTCCTGAGATGATGCGGAATGTCTCAAGGAGATCAGCACGGGTTTATCTGTACTTCAGAGTTTCCAGGTTCAATGATTGAAGCAAATTCCATAAGAACATAATCATCATTACTGGCAATGACACAAACTCACTCTAAAGCTAATTCTTGTATTTCTGGTTGAATGTTCTCATTGATAATATCATGGTTCTTGACAAATGAATTTAATGCTCGTAACATTTGAACCGTTTTGCTTACTTTCCGAACAACTTAATATGTATGTACATATTTATACAAAAGTAGGAATATAGATCATAGCTATTTCAATAATTTAGTAGGATTCTATGCCATCAACTCAAACTAAATACCCTGACATTTATTTCTCTACACACGCCTACGGTTATGATGAGAGTTTTTAATCAGAATTCAGTTTTAATTGGAACTGCGAAAATTGTTTCTTCAACGGACGCATATATTCCAACCATACACAGTTTAGGTTAGCGACGGTATGACATCAACATATAACACAGATAGATGAATGTTTGCTCCTCTCAAACGCTTCCTCTCTCTCTCTCTCTTTCTCTCATGCTTTCTCTCGCTTACGGTAATATCATATCTATATCATGTTTTTTAACTTCTTAATTAATTTTACGATAGAAATCCATTGGACACCAGGAGGAAAGCTATTGTCACTGGTCAAGAATTGTTTTACACAACACATTCTTTCAACATAATCTCCTCTCTTTTCAATGCGCTTAATTAAGTGATCGATATTAATTACACAGATCATTATATAGTGAAAGGTTTAGATCTAATTTCAGTTAAGAAGTTCGTGTCAGTCGGCGATCTTATTGATGCACCCTAGTATATATATGAGAGTGAAATGACAAAAGTCGGAAGGCTTGTGGTACTGAAGATGTATTTATTCCAACGTTTCGTTCTTAGCAGAACATCATCAGGGAATAGTATGTTAAGAAACGTTGGAATAAATACA
>VCCN01004184.1:3086245-3099756 GCA_006491835.1 Architeuthis dux | reverse complement strand
ATGAAACTTTAAGAAAGAATAACATATTATATTGTCTGTCTCTTGATCGTATGGACGGACATGACATTTTGGCGATATTATGTGGCCTGGACATATAACAACGACGTAGGGGAGATCATTGTGCATGGATCCTCCCCAGAATTTACTCACTTCTCCCGTAGCCTAATACAGGATAAACAGTTGATATCTAGTTTATATAAAACATATATCAAATTCTTTTCGCCCTTTTTGCTGTTTTTGTCCTGAAATAGAGTCAAGATGTTTTTGAATCCTAATAATACTGATTCTTCCGAATTCCTCGGCTCAAGATTGTATGGATCAATGTGTTTATTTGTATCTGAATGTTTCTTACTCCAAAAGTTATGCGATTTTCACACTCGCGGTAATTGATCCTGCCAGTCTCCTGAGGAAGGTCTCCATTTTTCACCTCGATATTCTTTAATCTATATATATGTAGAATTCAAAAAAACATGTGAGGCCGTGTAACTGAATTTGGGACACGAGATGTGAGCTAGAGCCATGATTACTTGACAATCTCCCAACATAAATATTATTTGATTAGATGTATTAAATACAGATTCGTTTTGTAAGCCTTTGTTCTTGTTTTTATCCTGTCAGCGTGAATTTGTCTCATCGCAACAAGAAATCTTCAAATATATTCAACTGTGTTTGATTTATTTCATATGTTTTATATTTTGTATTGATTTATTTAAATTTCACCGAATTTCCTAATGTTTTTAATAAATTTGCTTATATATTTGTGAAAAAAAGTGTTAAGAGATAGTTTCAACATTTTTAAGTGTAATGTTATATATCTTTTGTAATCTCTAAGGATTCCTGGGTATGGCTCAGTGATTAGAGCATAGATTTGGCAACTGAAATCTTTAAGGTTCTATGTTCAGTATTGAAGATGCTGATCTCCGTTTTCACACCTTTACCCCTAAAGGAGGAAAAGTGAAAGAATGCCAGCCAGGTGTATAATTGATGCCCAAGAGGGGTTTACATCAGTCTGAAGTTATCTAACATTATTCATAAGTTATTCAAGATTATTCCTTCCGGGAACTTCAGGACTGCTTTTTTGATTATTTCTGTTTTGATAAGTTTTAGTGTTATAATATATTTTTTCCCGTAATTTCTCCTTGTTTTATTATCGTTATTTTCTGAGCTTGGCTTAGTTCCGCCACAAGCCACAGGGAAAATATCCCAATATTTCCACCTGTTTCTTCTCAGTAAAGGATATGGCTATTGGCGTAATCCATATTAGGCAAAAATAAAATCATACATTTTTTCTGCGAGGTTCCTGGAGAGTGTTTAAGACAACATACACACCATATATATATACGTTGACGTAACTGAAGATTTGGGCCCCCTTCCAACATTTAATGCAATGGTTCCCAACCTGGGGGCGGGCCTCTGACGGTTGTATAATGTATAGTAGAAATTGCAGTAGGTGAACTATTCTTCAAAAAGCTTGGGGAGAGGGGCTATCTATTTAAAAGTGCTCCGCCACCCCCAGCCTATATAAATCAAGGTTTCCTGTTTATATACTAGTTTTGGGGTGAAAAATACATTCCTGATATTAAGTTTTGAGAACTTTGGGAATTTTCCCAACATTAAATTGAGTTACAACTGCTGCCTCCTTTTTTCTTCCTTGCTATGGACAGGCAATGCATGTTGAAATGCGTAGGCTATTCTTTCTAGAGCTAGATTTCAGTTGTTTGGACCATTCGTCTAATGCAGGGGTTTTCGATATCAAGAAGCAACCTGACACTAAATACATCAGGTTTGGAAGACAGTTCATGAACTATCTCATGTGAAGCCTATAGTGGACAGGGTAACAGAGTTGAATGATGTGGACAGCCGTACTTTGAAACTCTGGAAATCTTACCTAGAGAACACTTTTATACTATGCTCTTATTTTCTGAGCATATTGGAGATTACGAATTGCATGTTTTTAGCATTAAAAGAGTGATTCCGATTTTATATGCAGCTAGACATATTTATTACGCGATAAGTTTGAGAATATATGTGCAACCACTGGATGAGTTGAAAAATAGGATTCCTGGGGAATTGTATGAGATGTATACAGGAAAAGGTTATTTTACTGTGCGTAGAAAAGAAATGCTACTCGAGTGGAAATTTTAGTGGTCAGACCATTGTGTAAGATTTGATGCGCCTGTTAAAGTCAGCAGTGGGGGCTAATGCATGGAAGACATATTACAAATGGTTCCATAGCGAGGTTTGTAGGATCCTTGCCACATTTTGTTCCAACCTATGACTATCTAGAAAATCTTGCAGGGGTCTACTCCACGTCTTCGATACAGCATAATGGTCTACCTCCTACCAACAGGAAGCCAGATATGGAAGATGTTGGGAAGTTTGATGAATCGTTGTCGACACACAGCTTCTTTGCTTATGAGCAAACTCAATGTCTTGTATGCATTTCCAATGGTTTGATTGCAGATCCATCAGTAAACTGTGATGAAGCGTATAGTATTGGAAGAAAACACAGTTGATGCTCTGACAGATAAGACGTTTATAGAAACAACACCAAGAAAGTCTAAAGTGGCCACCATCATGAGTTCCAAGAAAAACGTCAAGGTTCGTGGCGAAGTTGTGGACATTAACCCACATAAGCTTTTAACTCGGAACACTTGTGTCCCCAATAGCCGTGGGGAAATGAAGTTCTTCCCCAGCTTTGAGCTCTCACCTGAACTCATGTCTCCTTTTAAAAGAGGGCAAATGCGCCCTGAAGAAAACAAATACGAACTGGCTGGCAATTTCATAAAGGGTGTAAAGTACACGGACCATGTGGATGGTTCTCCTCTGTATGTTGCAGATGGGGGCTACCTTTTGCACAAGGTCGTTTCCCCTAGTGATGCTACATACAAGCATATCCTCACTAACCATGTACACTATTTCATCAGACATTATGGAAGGGATGTGATTGAGGTGATGGATGGATATGGGAATGAGAATTGTACCAAAGCATCAATTTGTAAGGTACGTGCTTCTAAGTAGGCTGCAAAGGAAATAAGCTATGAAAACAATAACTGAACAAGATGATTTTTTATGAAGCGAGTCTATCAAAGCCCGCTTTATCAGTATATTGACAAAGTTCCATGTGGATGAGGGTATATAAGTGAAGCAAGTTTCGACAGCATTGGAAGCTGCGGCTCAGAATTCTGACCTGTAGTTGTCGTGGATAATGATACAGATCTTTAGTGTATACTGTGGCGAGATGTGAGACTAGCAATGTCTCTACATTCAGCTGGACACTGGCGATCCCTCAGAAATGTATAATATCAGGGATGCTCAGAAAAACTTAACGGCTGCTCAATGCAAGGTTCTTTATGTTGTCCATTGTCTCATGGGTTGCGATACTTGCTAAGCTCCCTTAAAAAATAACTGCCTCGGACCTTCATAAAAGGATGAATTTGCATGACCTTCAGGAACTTCTAACATTCTTAAATACAAACTGCTGTTGAGCGTCTTATTCTTAAGTTATTTGGATGTCCTGCCACTTCAACACGTAATAGAATTAAATCCCAATTAAATCTGACGTCGACATTGGGGCTGGAAGCCCTTTCTTCGACATCTGAAGCAATAGTTCAACACTCTTATATGGAGATTTACCTGTGTCCTGCCATGACAACGTAGCCTCCTGCACCAGATGTATTGCTGAATATGATTTCATGTGAGTGTAAGACCGGATGTGGGGTAAGCTGTAGCTGCAGAAGGATTGGTATGAAATGCAGGACCATGTGCAGATTCTTCTTAGGACAAACCTGCACTAACATACCATGGGAATTGGATGCCAGTGAGCAAACTGAAGAGTCTGGTGAAAGTTCCGCAGCTGACGAGGGTGATGTCAATGAGCAGGAGGAAGACCTTGACTATGACAACGAAAAAGATTGATTTTGATTTTGTAAATAGATTAAAGAAAAGTTTTTAAAAAACAGGAAACCTTGATTTATATACGTGGGGGGCGATTTATATAAAGGGGACACCCCAAAAGGCTTTTTGAAGAGTAGTTCACCTACTTCAATTTCTACTATACAACAACACAATGTTGGAAGGGTGCCTCAAAGGGCATAGCCACCCGGCCCCAAGTCTGGAGTTAACTTTTTTTCTACCGTAACAACAACAATTCTCGGCTAATTTAGAGGAGTAAACTCTTCACTGTTTGTCCCGTCACGTTAAATTAAACCGATATATAACATTAACATTAACATTTCCCTACCGTGATTTGAAATCACAACCAACTGTTTGGTAGGCGGCTCTCTTACCGACTGAGCTAAACTGACACGTCTTACATATCTACGAAAACTTATGTAATAAATACGCAAGGGCTTATTCAATTCTAATAAATAAATACGTTTATACAAAAAAACGATTTAATGTTTTTATTTTGTATATATACAATACAAACGTTTTAGCAATCATCTTCTGTTGGAATAGAAGTAAGAATGGAGATTGGCCCTGTCACCGCCAGGCTTGTTTTCTTGTTTTCTTATTATTTAGAAACACGAATTTTCTACTTTCAAATTTAATCCCTTTCTTTCTTCTCCATAAAAGACACTGGAATTGTTAAACCGAGTATTTTTCAGCTTTAAATAAAGCTTAAACGATTTGTTTTAAACTGAGCGCCTGTCTTAAAATAATGGTTAGCAATTAGGTCTTAATGGGTTTGATCCTCACTGGTTGCCCCATTATAATCGTCCCGTGCCTAGCAAGGCAAAGATTAGTGAAGATTTACACAAATTTTATCAGAACGTATTTACATGTAGAAAAAACCATTAATTAACCAATGAATAATAATTGTTCCTTAGCAAGATACTTCCTTTTATAAATATTTACTAAGGTTAGTTTGGCCCAAAGCTAAATAGACATTGAGAATCTTAGTGTTTACCTGGGCTCCAACCACGACTTCTGGCAATATAATTATCCGAAAGTAGGTCGTTCCTTTAAAAACCTTCCGTAAGCTGAAATGACGTAAAGCGAAGAAGCAATTACCATTAATTTATGGAGACATTTTTGAGCCTCCCCAAACCATGCAAAAAAACATTTCTATTTTCGCTTTGCACCTTTTTTTCGTAAAAGTGAAAAAGTGGCATAAAGTAAACTTCCAAAAAGCGTGGTATACCTATACTTGGAAAAAAACACACACTCTTCTAACTACATTGCTAGACTCAACTGTAGCTATAAAAAGTGGTCAATCATATTAATCACCGCTACCCACAACATTGGTTTATTGCTGGGTTTAGGTTATTCATGTGTTCTGACATTTATATCTATTTATCTATCTATGTATCCGGACTTCGCCCAGCCCTAACCGTTCATAGTAGAAAATTGTGCACGCACACACACGCACACTCCCCTCAATGAGTAGGGAAATGTTTTCTTTTGTTTTTTGAAAATTCCACCTAAATAGGTTTTTAGAGGGGGGTTGATTATATTATGAAATGTAAGTTTATGCTAAATTGGTCACTAGTTTGTTCCCGCTTGTATTTTGAAAATTCAGACTTTTTTAGTGATCACAGGCCAACAAAATGCGCGAGAAGTAACTTATTCATTGATCACCCCTTTTCCAACTTTTTAATTGATCACCCCCAACGCAGCATATATGGTTGTTGCTAACTTATTGAGATAAGAACTTAGGGTTAGGGGTTACGGTTATTCACTCAGTCAGTGCAAAGACTAGTTTGTTTGGGGGGTTCCTAACTTCTTTTATTTACATTTATTCAGCAAACAAAAATACAGTGAACTGTAATAACCATAATTATTTAGTGTGGTGGGGACTAACGAATAAGACCCCAGGGTCCTTGGAACTGTTAACAGCCCTTTAATGAATATGAGCTCATACTCCGGAATTTACACAGCTATCGGGTAAGGTCCTGCTATTCGTTTTCTCACTGTCTTTTAGTGTCAGCCAATGGTTTTGCTGGAGCAGCTTTATCCACTATCTGTTGAATTTTCTTTTCATTATCCACAACGACTAGGTATTTTCCCCTGGACTGAATAGGATGACCCATCTGTATTTCAATGTTCCAAAGTATCTCAATTGTCCTATTTTCAAGAACAGATTCTGGTTTGTGATCATACTAAACTTTCTACAGCTCTCCTTTTCTATATTATGAGTATTATTAATAAATATGTAGTAGTCGTAGTGGAAGTAATATTTCCCTTGGTTCTAGGAGACGCAGTGACTGTCACAACAGCTGTGACAATTGTACACATATGATTGATTGCTTTCCTATCCCCGTAGTTAAAACTGTCGCCATTCACTCAAACGGTCGCACTTTCTCATTTACTTGGTTCGTTTCGCCCGAGCTAACCGCCTGCGGTTTCCCATTGTTTTAATTGGAAGTGTAACAACTTGCGGGAGGACAATCGATGTCGCGACCCTCAGTATCGCTGCAAGTCTGTTTAGTTTTTTTTTAGGTTTTATGTTTTATGTCTGCATAGACGGATTCGACCCTGACTCTGTGGTCTGCACGACGCCACGAGTTGAAATTTTTCCCCCCTCTGATACTCACATCCGGTTACGTCAAATGCTAAGCGGTTATTTGTTTTGGACTATCACTTGTTTCACTTCATGCAGCGCTCCTTGTCTGGTCTGCTGTTTCATCAAAATTGGAATTTAGGATGTAATGCACAATTTAGTTTAGAGGTGATGTAAGGTAATAAAAGGTTAGGAAAAATACTTTGATGACTGAATGAGGATGCTATGAATGTCTATGAATAAAGGATTCTGTCAGAGAAATGCTGGAAACTTTAGCATCAACTTTATAAAATCTTTTCGGGACGAGATGCACCAGACACATACGTAAACGACAGTTGTAGACAAGACAGTTCGTGGGTAGCTCTGAGTATTTATCTCTGTTAACTAGAATCGAACACGTCATAGAAAAGTGGTCACCAAATAAACTTACGTATATAAGTATCATATAAAAAGGACATTATGCATATAATAGCCCTATTTTTGTCAATAACGCTTGCCTTAATTCCTGACCATTGACAATGCCTTTGTCCAGATTTCCAATGCACAACATATAGATTGAGTGCTAAAATTTGCTCAATAATGACTTGCCAAAAAGTAACCTTTTATTGCAAGAAGATATAATTCTAAATGAATCATATTGCGTATTAGGACAACTGGTCGCTGTTTCAGACATATAGCATTGAACGGTTGATTGACAGAGTTGTAAGAACAACTGTTTTGCCACAAGAAAGTACATGAAAAACTTATTTCTAATATTAATAAGGGTTTTCTCATCCTTGAAGAGAAAGTTAATTGCAACCATTTTGCTTCAGAAATGGCACTCAAATGTCTCTGACTGGCTTCCTTGACTATTATTCTACAAACACGAATTCTTAAATAATCTGATCTTTTTTTAATTCTGTGGAGTGCAAACCACCTTAAAACAAATTAATTACGTTACCTTTCTGTGTTTAAGAGGTTAATATATAATCCCTTGAAAGTATTAGGTAATCCTCACTGGGCCTCCCACAGTCATTTCCCACCGATACCAGTGGTTACTTAGAGTTAGAGGACTACGGCAATAGACTTCTCTCAAGACAAAGTCTACACCAAGATCGATCTCCAACTACAGTAAATACAGTAACGTTGTAATGGCACTCTTTCTAACGGCACTATTTAATAACACAAGCTTTCTAACGGCACGTTTGTTTTTATATTTTCTCAAGACTATTGTCTATAGGCTATTTGCAGTCACTCAGAGACATTTGAGTGCCATTTCCAAAGCAAAACCCGTATGCATATTAGTCCTGGTTCTGGCTATGGTTAAGTAGGAAAGTTTGAGTATAGAGAATTATTTTTTAGAAATGCTTAGTAGGTCACTTACTAAATATTTTTGACTTAGGGGGGACATGGTATGTTTTCCAGCTACGACGTCATCAAAGATGGCGGCCGCTCAATCAGGAAACTTGTCATATCTCTGTTAATACTGGCCTGGTTTGCATAAAACCTTCACTGTTTCTACTAATTTGACCTTTAAGAAGCTAATAGGAGAAGTAAAAGTGATGAATAATATTTGTAAATACTTAAAGTGACAAATTTTCAGGTATTCTTAATATGGCTATTTTTTCTTATCAGTGAATAGTTCATATAGAGGATTTTAGTAATATATACATAGTGAGGGAACGCTGTTTCCCCTTTCCAAAAAGTAAGGGAACACCGTTCCTATGCATTCCCACGGCACGGCACCACATTAGATGAAAACCGTGCATCATATGTAATAAAAGTGATGATAGTGTGTTTAGTTCTCAAAATCGTAGGGAAAAGATCCGGGCAGCAGCATAAATATGAAATGACACTGTTACTAACGGATTGGACTCATTATGTGATGCAGATGTGCTTTATTACCATATGAGTAAAACATGCTACAAACAATACTGTCATACGAAGTCACTTTACAAGATTCTAAAGAGAAGGAACGAATAGAAAATGAGGATAAAGCCAGTATTTCTCAATCGACTGAAGAGGAAAATCTTAAGAAATCTTCAAGGAAAGGCGCACGACACTACAGTCCTCAAGCAAGTGTTACTTCTAATCTTGACGGTCTATGTATTATCTGAGTCCAGAGATATCATAAGCATATTTACCATAATTATATAATAAGTGAGTACCAAAGAGCTGAGGTATTTTTGAAAGCCACTTTGTACTTACAGGATGATGTATTCAATTGTACTTGCGATCTGCAAGCTGTGCCAAATGTTTTTGGTGCCGATCTACTGTGTCACGACAATTGTATGTCTGGGTATTTACTGAGATACAAACGGAAAGCTCAGTAACTAGGAAATAAAACTAATGTTGTGTGATTACGTTTTCTAAACCTACAGATGCTAACTGTTTTATTGTCCTTCAAACATAAGTAGTAGATGTCATAAGAAGCTGCAATCCTGTTAAAGATTGTGCCATTCTATTGAGAGAAGCATTGCAGAAGCTAGACTTTGGTCTCACTGATAAATTTGGAGATACTCAGGACTTTAGAAGATCTTGGACTGAAAGTAAAATACCTAATATGTTTATAGACGTTTTCAGTACATTATTTTATGTAAACCTAAACTCCAACTCGAGCAGGAACACATCAAAACTAGAATGTGATAACCTCGAAAGTTAAGATGATGAAGAATTCGAAATATGGAAGTGTTCATAAAAATGTAATCTTAAGACACAAGCTTTGTTACAAATAATGTACTACTGCATGCATCGTAGATCTAGGAAACACTGTTACATATGATGATTGGGAGAAACAATACATGAGAAATGTAAAAGAAAAAATGATAACAACCTTCAATCATGTAGATTTAAGTGTCAGCTCGTCACCACCATAACCTTGCACAGTATGCTGTTAAGCAATCTACTAGTGAAGTTCTGATTCCAAGTCATTGCAAGACTGATTCATACACTATTGGCGCCTTCGGCAACTTTGACCACGAGGAAGCTACCTTATCTGGTGTAGGAGGTTATGGCATTGTATATGTACTCTTCCAAGAAAGATTAAGAAACATACCAGTAAAACCATGCTTATCCGAGACTGGTGTCATACAATGGACGAAAGAGCTTCTTCCATGCCAAAGGTTACAGGCTTATTTCAAACCGGCAAATGTATTGATCTACCAAGCGATTACGAAGTTGCCTCAAATGTATTTACGATGAATGAGGATGAGAAGATGCAATATGAAAATGCTGAAATGTTATGACAGATTTCAGGAAGTGCACATACCATTCTACACAGTTTTGAGATTTCCAAACCAGAGGAAAACCTTTAACAGTCTGTACTACCGTAGACATGCATATATATGGGGCATTAGACTTTGAAATGGTAATAAAAAGTCATTTCTGTCTGTACGTTTTGGTTTTTCATTATTAATACACAGATTCCACTCGTTATAACGGCAGATTCGTTATAACGACACTCTTAAATCCCCGAAGGTGCACTAATAACGGGAGTCTACTGTAATTTGTTAGAATTAGCATGAAATCAAATAGAGAATTTTAGAACCTATAAATCATTTCTTCGTTCTGTCTCATATTTAAAATGTGGCTTCTGGACAAAGGGGAATGTAGTCAGCTTTTTTAATTAGTGGCAAGCATCGACAAAGAAATAATCAATACTTTTCATTCTTTTTTTTTCTTGTGATTAAAATAAGGTTTGGTTAACAAAGAAGAAAAAATATTCACGACTCTAGTATCCTGGTGACGAGGAATAGCATATTAACAGCCAAGTTATTAAAGAAAGAAAGAATACAATATAAAGGTCCGAGAAATAAATTTAACTGTAAGGTTAGTGTTGATCTTGAAAATGAAGGCTGCGTTTCTTTTGAACGTAAGTGAACGATTGCTACAATTAAAATAGTTTCGCTGTATTGGATAATGAGGAAAGATTTTACAAGCCATGGAACTCTTTCTAAAACAATGGTGAGGACCCCCGCCGATGCCATAACAGATGTCCTCCTCAACCAGGCGCAAGACCTCACCATAGCTGTGTACACAATCACAGCTGAACACTTTGAGAATTCTGATCTGGGGAAACTGAGATCAAACCCTCTTAAAGCTACTACCCCCAACAAAGAATGCATTTCTCCTGCATATGAAAAGGGCTCCTCTGGCAACACACATCGCGATGCACAGAATTTGGATGGTCTCTGAATAATAGAACAGCCTGGCCTGTGTCGATGAACAAAACAATCTGATGTGGTTGTGTTAAAGTCTGATAAGAAGAAGTCAGTCCAATGCTACATAGGGTGCCATTGCCAACCAAATGCTGTAGGATACAGTACACTGCAACATTTGAGAGCATTGACAGCAGCTGTGACTCAGAAAATCACTAGAAAGCAAAAACTGTGTTTATTTCAGCGAATTTACTCAAACTAGATGCTATGCTACTACGTTGGATACCAACATTTGTAACATTGAAATCCATATTCAGTGTTTAGAATAACAATCTCGTTTTCTAGTTCTGGCCAAGTGGGGGATTATTGTGTGTTCAACTTCTGTTAATTCTGTGTCATATTTGCTGATGGGAAATGTCAATATGTAATTAATAACCAAGAAGATCAGTGTCAGACCTGGTATTAAAGTGAAATAAGGGTTTTGATGCCAGGAATTTCGTTTCTTTAATTATCAAAAGAGGCCATTTTTCATAAGAACAGAGACAATGATTTGCACAAATAATAGACAGGTTATTAATTTGACAGGGACCACTTAAAATGTTAACTCCCAGATAAGTTTAACTCAGTTTGTTTTGATCTAGAACACAGAATACCTTCAATTAAAGGGTGATGCGGAAAGCAAATCTGCAATTCCCGCTGCCTGTTGCTTTCCAGTAGCTAGTTGACCAGGTTGTGCACCCAGGTTATGAGGTCCGAGAAGGTCCTAGATATCCTTTCTGGGTCACAGGCTTTTATAACATTCCATGTATGTATGTCCCTCTTTGCCCCCAGGTATACATTTTGAAACCATGCAGTAATCTTTTTCTATTGCAGCAATCTGATATGTTTGATCTGAAATGTACCATGTTAACATCACTTTAACAATTTATTTATTTTTCGTTGTATCCTAAAAATTAAGTTGAATTTATTTCTTTTTTTTTACGATTATTACTAATAGTAGTTCTAAAGGCCAGCAGAAATGTTATCCAGATATGTAGCAGATGAAGGGGTTGCGGTTATCTACCTAAAGGCTGCATAAGTGTCTTCGGTCCACATTGGCCGGGAGGGTGATAATAAATAAATAGACGGAGTCAGAACATCGTTCTCTTAAGGGGTGGTTGTAAATAAGATTTTATTTGATGGAAATGTGTCTCAGACAGGATTCAGAATTCGGAGGGAGAGGCAAAATCAAAATTAATACTTTTAACTAACATATCTAGCTTCTAATTGTTTCTTAGATTTTGAAACCATGCAGCTATCTTTTTTTCTATTGCAGCAATTTGATATGTTTTTATCTGAAATGCACCATGTTAACATCGATTTAACAATTTATTTATTTTTCGTTGTTTGTTAACACATAAGGAGGAAGAAGAAAAAGGCTATTAGAGAGGGGTTATCATTGGCTGAAAACATGCGGGGGTAGAGGATTACTATTACTAAGTTAAAACTTAATAAATAGACGCGGACTTTTATTTCTTTTATTTTTCATGGGTGTGATTTGGACATGGGCTCGAATATGCCGAGGCGGCTGGTCATTCCTCTTAGGGGTGTAGCAGACCTCTATAATCAGCGCACATCTGCTCCTGTTAGAGTGTCTAGGAGCTGTGCTTAAAGTTGCAGGCAGCTGTACTGTCCTGATTCTCCTTCAAAGGGACGGTAGAACCCTATAGCCAGCTCAGGCATCTACCAACTACGGAATGTTCTCGTCCTGTGGTTTAACCAGTTCAGAATTACTGTCGGAATATTCCCGCAATGGGGCGGCAGACTCCCATAGCTACCTCTGGCATCTGCCAGGAGAAGGACACTCCTGTCAAACCTACGACCTAAGGACTCTGCTCCTATTCGCGCCACTCCGGTGGTCCAAAGGATGCAAACCCTTAGTTTAAAGGGTGGGGTCGGCCCTGGGCAAATCGCCCTTCACCTTAAAACTTCACTGCTCAGGCCTCGCCGTCTATGGTCCTAATGCTGTGGATTACCATCCACAAAAGTCTTCGTTCGCGAAGCCAAGCCATTCATTCATATTGTAATAAAATAGAATAGAAACGTACAATAGATTTTTACTCAGGAGAACCTCAGGTTGACGGGGTGAGTTTGTGTTTATTGAGAGCAAGGTCTTTGAATACATCTGAATGGAAATAACTAAAAAGTATTTACAGACCAGAGTCCAAAACTGAAAATTGATCGAACCCTGCTTTCGGCGAAAACACTTCAACAAATTAAGAAACAGTGGCATCTTTTGTTTTTGATTTATTTTTTATTTTGGTTTGTTTGTTTGTTTGTTTGATTTTTGTTTTTTCAAACGTTTTTGTCTTTTTGAAAACAATTACACATTTGATTTTTTTTTATCAAAGCAAAGATGTTTGTGTAAAACGGAGTGCATCCATCATTTTCCATGGTCCATTGTTAATGTTTTCAATTGTTAATCATAACCAGCGTTTAGTGTCCTCTATTGATTTTTTAATTGTCTTTATCATAAATATATTCTTTTCTCTTTTTGCATCACGTCTTCCTTCTTTTCCACTCTTTCGTCGGTAACACTTCTCTTTCTTTTCCTCTTCTTTAACTGATTCACATTCACTTTTCTCCTTTCTTCCTATTTCCTTTCCTTCTTTATCTTCTTTTTATTCATATTTACCATATATTCCGGTATATCAGACGGACATTCAATTTTTAAAAGACTATGCAGATATAACACTGCGGCCAATGCACTGGGGTGGGGCCTCTACCGAAGCTCAATATGGACAGTTATGAGGCTTGGATGTGTTGCACTGAGTACCCTCCAAATATCCTTGTAAACAATTCGTCCCATATTCTGGCATATACGCTACTAA
>VCCN01004184.1:3026539-3045940 GCA_006491835.1 Architeuthis dux | reverse complement strand
ACGGAACAATAAAATAGTTCTTTCTTTGTCTTCTAAGATTGCAGACTTTGTTCGTTAATGTCAAAGAAAAAACGTCATAAAACCTATTCATTAGATTGACTCCTATTCTCCCTAAGGATTTATGAATCTGGTTACGATACAAAAACTCTTCGAACCAGATTTGTTTCAGTCAAAGAGAATGTTACTAACAAGTCTACAGGGATGAAGCTTTCCCGTAAAGAATCGTTACTTCCATTGTTAGTTGATGGACAGACCATTAAGCCCATGATATTAAATGTGGTTGATAAATGAGTCGTATCATAAGCGGCCCCAGAGCAGAAGTTGGCTGACAGCTGGGAGTTCAAAATAAAAGTCAAATACGTGGAATTGACATCGCATGAGGATGGTCGTTCTGCACGATCTATTTTATTCATCTGAGTCCTTCTTTAAGAAGATGTTGTAGTAGCGCAGATGGCGAGAGCTCGTCAATAGCCTCAACGTCAACTACAAGATGGCTGGTGTTGCTATGGTCACAAGTACAGTTGCAAACAGATAATACATTTATTTGGAAGTAGTGGGGAAAATAGCAGAATTAATTAAAAGGTTTCATGTTGAAATAGGAGGTTTTAAATTTGCGGTATGGTTCAACGACTACACAAGATGAGCTTAGTGAAAAACTAAAGCAAACAAAGGCAGGAACGAATCACATGAAAAGAATGGTGGGGGCGAAATCCGGGATCAGGTACTATGAATAGGCCAGAACAGCGGGGTCTAGATAGGCCAGTTGGCATGGGCTTACGGTATTGAGGGCGCCTACATGACACAAAGCCACAAGTATGGGGCACCCTGTTAGGCTCAAACCTAACTGGGGAGGGGTAGAAAAGTGTGATTTATTTGGTATGCTGTCCGTAACACTCGACTCTTCCAATGGAGGGTTACAATTTTGCTGATAAAAATACTTCTTACACGCCGTTTAAAATTATGCACTCTTGGACGAATTCAGAATTTTTTTTTTTTTTAAAGAAAAGAAAACACATCTCAGTCCAAAAATATCCGTGATCTTTTTCCCACTGTGATTAACGAGTAGATCATGTGAAAAAAGATGGACCAGAATGTACCTCGTAAAACAATGATCAGCAAGCTACTATTTACCTGAATCAGAATGTGACACAAGGTCGGTTTAACGTTGAGAACCTCACATGCGAACGTGTTGGGCAGAAAGTTCCTCAAGAAGGACATAAGAGCACTCGACTTGGTCAACGGGCGAACCCTGATCCCACAGGTCCAGACTACACTGAGCAATGCCAACGGCATCGCATCTGCGTCCGTCTGGTCAGAAATGATCTTCCAAATATAAATTTGGATGATCAGCAAGCTCCTATTTACCCCAACAGAATGTGACACAAGGTCGGTTTAAGGTGGGGAACTATTGTTGCGAGGACATAAGAGCACTTGACTTTGTCACAGGACGAACCCTGATCCCTCTGATTTAGACTACGCAGAGCAATGCCAACGGCATCGCATCTGCGTTCGTCTGGTCAGAAATGATATTCCAAAATGTGGTTGATCAGCAAGCTAATCTTGCTGGCCTTTGTTAGTGGGTTCAACTCTCATTGGAACTCCCACTATTGATGGTCTGATACAAAACTTATATATTAATAAATAATATGAAAAAAAGGATATGGACGCACGTCGTATAGCAATGATCAGCAAGCTAATCTTAGTGGCCTTTGTTAGTGGGTTCAATCCTCATTGGCTCTCCCACTATTGATGGTCTGATACGAAAATATGCTAAGTAATAATATGGAAAGAAATCAGAATGCACACCGTATAGTAATGATCAGCAAACTAATCGTGCTGGCCATTGTTAGTGGGTTCGATCCTCATCTGATCTCCCAGTATAGACGGTCTGATACCAACTCAATTGTAAGCTAATATACTTATATAATGAGTAGTGTGACCTTTTTGTTTTCTGCCCCTAACACTGAACTCTTCCACGCAGGGGTAAACATTTTACTGATAAAAATATCTCCTACCCATTATCTGAAACTATGGACTCTTCAACTTTTTATTTTTTCCTATTTGATGGTTATAGCAAATGGATTGTAATGTAACAAATTGACATTTACAATGAATGGCTATCTATCTATATTTGGGGGGGGGGTGGTGACATGAAGTTTTGGGATTTTTTTCAATATGATATCTTTATTCTTTTATTATTTATTTCCATGAATACTTCATATTCATAGAACTGTTTCTCCGAACTCCTTCTCGGTGTAATTTGATCCAAATTTGTTCTGTCGCTAACCATAAAACATAATTGAATTCTGAATAAATCAGATAATATAAATTCAAAACATCTCTTTATGACCCCATATAAATGTGTAGGGTTGGCGATTGGGAATTTTCACTGAGTGTGTACTTGTGCAATGAACAAAGCTCAACTAGGTCCGAGAAATGAAATACCAAAGGGAGAGGACTAGAAAATGCAACGAAAGAGAAGAAAAACAACAGGAAATCTAACAGAGGAAAGATTGATTTTAAAAATGCCTTTTCAATTCTTTCTTTTATTTACATTGACCCCAAAGTCCTTCGATGCTGAATAGTATATGAAAGAATACCCATTGATGCCTACAAAGCGAAACAATAATGCATAAATATCCAAGTACACAAACTGAGATAGCTAGATAGCTAACTAGATAACTAGCTAGCTAGATAGATGGATGTGCGTCTATCTTAGCTCAATGGTTATCAAGCTAGCATTGCAGACTATTGCTCGTCTAGTGAGTTCAATCCTCACTGTGCCTCACGTTTGTAGCCGTGATAGACTATGTTATGCCTAGTAAATAGACATAAATAGATAGATAGGTAAATAGGGACAAGCTTAAAGACATACAAATATATATATCTAGACAAGAATATCCAAATTAGTAGCATTAGATAGATGAGCGTCTACTTAGCTTGATGGTCATCAAGCTAATATTGCAGCCTATTGCTCGTCTAGTGAATTCAATCCTCACTGTGACTCACGTTTGTAGCCATGCGATAGACTAAGTCGGTCTAGTAAATAGAAATGGTTAGATAGATAAATAAATAGGGACAAGCTTAGAGACATAAATATATAGAGAGAGATAAGAATATCCAGATTGGTAGCATTATTTGGTATTATCACTAATTTTTGTTAGTTTTTGTGTTCTCAGTCGCAATGTCTCCCACTGATTCCTTATAGCATAGTTGTTGTTTTTTTTTTAATGTTAATTTTTTTTCTCCAATGAATTCTCTATAATAAACAGCTATTTACAGAATTAGCCTGTTAATCTTATATCAGGTACAGTCAGAATAATGTATACATATTTAAGTTTGGTTCCTCATTTCCTTCTTTAATTAACTAAGCTTAGCTTAGTCTGGTACAAGGTGTCAATATTGGAGTACTCTATGAGGATCGAACTCACTAACAACACGGTTTGTGATACTAGCTTGCTAAAAACTACACCACGATTGTTTTCATTTATTGTAGAACTAGTGTAAAATGACGGCATATATATTTACTTGAGAGATGAGAAAACAGTTTTAGCTCAGGAATCACTGTAATTTCACTTTATTCGTGGTAATAGACTTGAGGAAGGGCTTCTCGCGGTGGCCCATAATAATTATTTTTCCCTCTCCCGTGCGAAACCACATACCAGAGACCTTGAAATTCCGCCGTGTCTCTCTATGTATTTTCTTATATTTGCCAAAACCAAACAATGAAAATGTACGAATGATTCCTTCCACCCACCCCGCCACATTAATGGGAATAAACCTATGATTCATTTATCTTTGCATAAAAGCCTGCATTCGCCTTTTCACGTTTTGTTGTTTAAAAATAAAAGAACAAATCCATTAGTCCAGATCACAGATATTAATTTCCTTTGACGCTTTCTCCCAAAAGAAAACTTTTCACGACATCTATATCTTACTGATTAGTGTGTATCAAAAATCTACCTACCAGAAAAATGTCTCTAGCACCGATGGAAACCACAGTCAATGAAGTATCTTTCCATATGTGCGAAAAGGCGATCAGACGCCCTCCGAGAATTCCGAGTAACGCAAACAAACCGTCAAATGGTCAACAGCAGAAGAAGCTTCTTTGTTTTACTCACGAAGCCAGCAGTAAACGTACAGTCGAAACAATTTCAACAGTCTTCAGAACTTTTGCCTTGAAGAGTTCTTCCAGAAACATCTTCACCAACATAAAGCTGTCCACTGTGGAAGCCTTTCTTCGCTGTGGTAACTTCTGCATGACGGACGGGGAGATCTACAAGTCCATTGGACTCTGCCTGCCACATTCTGTTCGCTTCTCAAAAATCGACGTGAGGTCTGCAATGGAACAAATCCTCATCGAGGGTTCCGTTGCCCGCCATGGTCTCTACGACATAAAGTCACCCAGTGGCACCCACCTGGGTGTGATTAAACTCTGGAATTTGAATCCAGAGTGCATCGTCGATTGCTTGCGTATTGCTCTCGTCCAGATTCAACGCGCAGATGCTCATCTAGCCCAGATGTGCAAACGTAACATCCAGTCTGTGTCCAATTCAGAAGAGCTGCTCGACCCAACTTTAATGGAAGACTTGAGGGCTTACGCCATCTGCCGGCAGATAGAATTCGTCGGCAAAGTCTCTTCGTTAACCAGTTGCCTAAACTCTACAACGATTAAAATGTCTGAAGCTGACTTAATTCGAATTGTCAAACCATTTCCCCCGGAAAAATGGACGACGAGCTTCATAAGTAGCATTCATTCTGGAGTCTTAACTAGTCGTTGGGTAGAATCTGATGAAACTTCCCCAGCAACAGTCCCCGCTTCTAACACAGATCTATTCGAGCTCGCGGAGCTGGACATAGGTTCAATTATCCGCGAGTTTGTTGTCGCAGTATGAATATCCCTTTGAACGCTGAACTTTATTGTATATCAAAGATGGGAGGAATACTTTCTCGGCACCTATGTGCATTTTGTTGTCGGATAAAAAAAATAGTTTAAAACTTATACACAGTACCACGTTTGGACATTTTTACAGTCCCTTTTTTTCTTTTTGGAGTGAGTCCTCCAGTTATTTCTTTATGTATCATCATCATCCCTACATAGATTACTTTTTCGTATCTGACTCCTTTCAACAAATCGTATTATCGAGACTGTAACTCTAAACTTGAGTTCATAAAAACACTGTATATATAACTTGCTATACCTTGACTATTAATTCCAGAGGCCAGAATATAGAAGCCTTTCTTAGGCTAAAAAATATTTTTTTATTGGACTCTTTCGCGTTTTGTTTGAAGGTGATTTATTTTTCTTTAAAGTTAGCCTTCTGTATACTACACCCCTTTCGATTTCTCGTTCGGACAGGTTTTGTTTTAACCTTTTAGAGTTTTTCTATGGTTTGGTAACACTAGGGTGTGGATTTATTTTTTGCCTTTTCCAAATAAAGCAATAAGGTTTTCACTCTATCAAAATGACTAATTTTAAACTTTTTTTTTTTCTTTATAAAGCCAAATTGGCCCTAAATCTTGATTCTACAGTTGTATTTAAAATGCTGTTGTCTTAACTGCTCGCTTGTACTCTTTTTCTAATAAAATGTTTTTCTAACTAAACTCTTCAAAGTAAATTGAATCCCTCGAACGTACAACCTCTAAGTGAATTGCTTCGTGTTGATAAATCTGTAATTTGTATCAATTTGCTTATTGACTCTTACTAAACAAGTTTTCGATATATAAAAGCAAATTTTGGGTTTAATGCTTGCTGCGTTATTAAAATGACGTAAAGCAGTCAGCTTCTCTCGTTTGCACATCTGGCTGAAATTTGGGAGTGGATAGTTAATTCTACATGACAGAATAACTTTGTTCCATGGGATTCTTTCAGACGTGATCGCACTTTCATTTCTAAATGTTCTTTTATTGTATACTTTCTTACATAGTCATTTCGTGCACCACGCTCTTTCGACTTATTTGAAGTGTTAAGAATTCCCAGTGCGCCTCAAAGGGGTCTACTTATCATACAAGATCTCACAACTATTAATCGTATATTTTCGCTTTCTGTTTGGACCGTATCCGTGGCTCCAATTTCTCGCGGTAATGCTGTACAAAATGACTTCCTAGACAACCAGTTTCTTAGGATACATACAGTGTTTGGATCAGATGAGAAACTGGTTTTCCTCGCAAACTTCTTTTTTTTTTGTTTAAACCTCATTTTACCTTTTGATTAGACATTTTCACTTTTTGGTCTAAAGTAAATATTTTAAATTTATCTCCATTTCACTGAATGTACAAAGGTGACAAGTTTTAATCTTGACATATTTCACGGAAGACAAATTTACCGCCAGTCTGTCACTTTTTTCCACTTACTATTAATTTCCTATTCTACCCATGGGGAGAAATCTCGAGTCCGCCGGTCTCTTGTCACATGTGATGAAAGGTCAACTGGGAAGGTGGTTATGTATTGAACTCTAAACTGTAATCTCCTTGGCATACACTGACAGGTACATCTTGCTCAAAGGAGACCTGGAAATGTTCAAAGCAAGTTTAATTGCCTGGCATAGTTAACATAGTTGTCCTTTTGTCACCTCTTCTCTTCTGTTTTATTGAATGAGACATTTCTGTAAATACCAGACAATTTTGCATCATGTAAAATTAAGGGTCTGTTTGAGCAGATGGTAAGTAGACTATCTGAAAGAGCATTCCTATAAAAACAAACCTTGTAAGCCAAAAGAGTAAAATGAATCCATTAATTTACATAACCAATATTTGGGTCTGGGAAAGCTTTAAAAAAAAAAAAGTTCTGTTATGCTTAGTCATCGGTGGTGGGATATACAGGAGAGAAGAGGGTGTGCTGCATCTATAACGGTTTGTTGCAAAACCCACTCTTAGTGCATTTTTGCTTTTCGCCCTTTTGTGGCGTAAATTGAAATTTTGAAAAGCCGGATGATACCTGTAATAAGTTTCTGGTTTCAATATTATTCCACACTTTTAAAAACTTTGATTTCTGAATACACTTCACTAATGATTTTGACAATTTTTCTTGCTTTTTAATCATGTTGCTTGCTTAAGAGTCTGATAATATAAAAATTACCTGAGTGTTGCAATAAAATAACAAGTGGCAACACATTCTCCATAGTGACAGGAACATTTTGTATATATATTTACAAGGATATATTGCAATTTCACCAATGCTGAAATGGAAACAAATAACATTGCAGCTTGTCTTGATTTCTAAACTTATGTCATGTTCTTGATCATGAAAAGAGAATTGTTGAAAGGAGCAGAACCCATACTTACAACAAAGTCTTACACACTTAAACCAAATGTTACCTTTCAAAAAGAAAAGCTAAGGTGATCCCGATTGTGACATTTTGTAGTGCATTGACACTACTTTCTATCTTCATAATGAAGTAGGATTAATAAGATGAAAGATAAACAGTCAATAAGTTACTTGTTGCTTTTAGATATTTATTGACTTTAGCTTTGTATGGCACAAGGCCGGATTAAGCAAAATGTGTGCTTGAGGCACTAGTTTCTTTTTCTTCTGGGGGTATAAATCCTTGTAGTGACCAGATCATATTGGCAATAAAACCTAATAGGCTAATGCGAAACTTGTGAAAAATATTTATCCCATTTTGTTCATGGGGACTTACACCAAAAAAAAGTTTTTTAAACGACATGGAAAACTGCTTTATTTTATACACATTCAAGAACTTTCTTAAACATCTGAAATAATCTGAGTTTGTTCCCTCACTTAGGCTCTTACAGTATCAACAAAATGTGTCTAATTTAACATCTGATATGATGTGGATTGTGTAAAAAAAAAAAAAGTTCCTGAATTGCGTTAATTAAATTACTTTATATTTACAATATAACAGATATTTTAACTATATGACTATACAGTTATTAAATTAAAAGCTGTAACTCTAGGCCTAGTTGTTATCAGGTGCAGTTTATGCCTCTTTTGTTGCTTATTCAGGGGGGGGGGTCAACCTTGAATGAATTGTGAAGTAAAGATTGTGTACTCGTTACCACTTCCTCCTACTTAGTAGCACTGTAGTCAGGTTCGCTATTTTCAGGAACTTTGTTTACATTTGTCAAGATTGGATTTTTACCCATATAATGATACAAGATGAAACGTGTTTAAGTTAGTGGTACACAAGAGGAGACTGGCAACAAAATGCTTTGGATTCAGTGGCAAAGACTGAAGCCGACAGATTTTTTTCACAAATTATAGAGCATGATCTTCTGGAACAAAACTAATCTTCGCCATCAAAAGTGGACACCACTACAAGCCCAAAACATGACGTTGACAAATATTACCATAGTGTCAAACCAGCAAGATACTGTTCACGTAAACTTTTCTTTGCAGTAAAAGCCAAAGAGAGGTTATTATATTCACCATCAACTGGGTCAGTTTACTGTTTTGTTCATAAACTTTTTGCTCCTGAATGTTCCTCAAATTCTTTTAAGGGTTCAGTGACTGGCAAAATAATTTTGTAATTGATAATCATAAAAAAGCACTGCTCACCCAGACTTTATGCTAACATACTGTATTCAATGGCATATAAGGAACCCCACCCCCCCATGTTAGCAAGGAATATAAAGAAAAATGCTGTAATTTACAAGACAAAACAAAAGCAGCTCAACTTCCAATAAGACCTGGGGGAAATTGGGTCTTACATGTAATCAAATACAGTAACTCACAAACAAGTTTTAGGCTTGAGACAGTAGTTGGAAAAGCACATTTAGGAAGAATGCAATTACTGGGAACATGTCTTTATGTATGTAATAGTGGTTATTTATATGTTAGCTGAATGTAAATTGTCTTTTCAAAGAAGAAATGAAAGATTTGGCTCACTGCAGAATGGGATTTGTTTTAGAGCTGCTGGAGCTCATAATTAAGTTTGATCCATTTTTAGCAGGTCACACATTGAAATATGGAAATTCAGAAAAGGAAAATCCTTCTCTGTCCAAAAGCACTTGGAAGGAAATTTGGCTCAAAACTTTCATGCATTCATTGTTGAAGAGACTCATTCTGGTTATTTTAGTTTGTCACAACCCCAGAGCTATCACATATAGATCAGTCGAGTGTTGTACTTCGATACATAAAAGATGGTCAACTTATTGAGCACTTTTTAACATTTCTAGACATAGGAAGCCATACAGGTGAGAAAATGTTTGCAAACTAAATTTTTCAAAATGTAATGGTCAGTCCTGCAACAACGTTGCTAACATGTCTGGGCATTATAGCAGGTTGCAGCAAAGATTTTAGAAGAATGAGAAAAATCAAGGAAGCAGCATACATCAGCATGTCGGCAGTGTATAATTTGGACCCGTGTGGAATTCAACTCTATGTGGCTTCCGCAACTCAACAGACAAGGTATGGAAATCCTGGCCTAAAAAGGAAAGGAATCAAAAACACCCGAAATCCGATGTTATAAATGTTGCTGCTATTGAGAAAAATAAATTTGTTTACTATCATTACATTCGGATAGTACACATGAAGGCCGTAGAATGGATCGGCTGAAACATTGTGTGAACAACAAGGAGTTCAATCGTCTGAAAAACTCTTTGAATGTTAAAAATAACTGTTATTCTGCAATATGGTCCGGTTTTATTTAATCCATGAACTTGAACTTTCTCTTCCATAAAGATTGTAGTGATAGCGTTCTACATAACTTAATTACCTTCTAGTCTTGTTAATGTCTGCTACAACTCTTATTCCTCGCACTACTCTTATTTTCATATGTGTAAGCCAGATGAATACTAAAGCAATTCATCTCTAGAAAAATGTTGGCAGGCTTATATTTGAAAAGTAACTGCTTTGCCTTCCTGTAAAGTAACTTGCTATACCTGCACAATATACCCTGAAACTAATGCTTTATTGGATCGTTATTTCTTTATAAGACCACTACAGCCCTAGCTCATAAAAACTTCAAAGTTGTGCATAAAAAGGATTTCAAACTGGTCACTGTATTAACTATAAAAATCGATACCGCTGTGATACGGTTTCACAAAACTTCTGTGATTTGATTTTAATTCAATCTACTTTTTGTCTAGTCAAATGGAACTTATATAGCAACTTTCAGAGCAAAGATTCAATTCTTTTAACCTTAAACCAGTTAACTTGAACATTATTCTATATTATATACAACATTTTATCTTCTACAAAAAGTGAGATTGCTATTCTTGGCTTAGAGTTAAAATTCTACACAACTTCAACTAGTGAGAGCTAAAATGGAAAACTGACCACTGGTCCAGCTTTGTTCCCAAACACAAATGTTTTTTTTTAAATAGTCAAATGGTGTCAATAAAGCACAATAAGAGTAGACTAGGAATTCTTAGTTCAACACTCATAATCATTACAAAGTGCAAAGATTGTATAACTTATAGTGTACTGTCAGTATTTATTCATTCTTTCAGTCTTGCCAAAAACTACTTGAGAAATTTTTATAACTATTATGCAAGTCTTTTAAGCTAGTATCTTACTCTGTACTCTTCCTAAATGGCATGTACAAATTTTACAATAATTTGCGAGTGATGTGTCCAGAAGCTAATATTTACCTCACTGTATATATGCAATTGATCAGAAAAGGGTAATCAACAAAGGCTAACCTCGTGGTTTCTGTTAGTTTATCTGAGTTTAATACTTCTATGACAGGTTTGAGCATTAAAGTTTTTAAAATAACAACTGTTCAGTCTTAGCTGAAAATTCAAAGTTAATCACAAGTATGTGGGAGGAACCATAACTTTTCTTCACAAATGATTCTCTTCTTCTGAAGCAGTTGAGTTCTAAGAAACACATCTCTCTATACAAAAAAAAGAGTTGTCACATAGTAATGAACTCAATTTTATTTCTTTTGTTACAGTTCCACACCCTTCGTGTATAATTGTTTTTTTTTTGGTTACGTTCAGCAGATTTCTTCCACACCGTGTACAATTTTATTCATTTATTTTTTGGTTACAGTTGAGCAGGTTCATTCAGAGAATTTCTTCGACAGCATTCAGGCTTTTTTCCTGCAAACCAGACAGAGTATGCTATGAAACAAATGGTGGCAAATACTCATCTGACAAACCTATTTCTATATTCCCAACAACTCTCGGAATGATAATAATTCATCTGAAAATTACAGAAGAAAAACAAATTATATAAATGAAAATCTTTTGTAAATATTACCTTGGATTTTACTATTTTTATATAAATGGCTTTATGAACAATAATGAGAACACTCTTTTGTGTTGTATACTTCCATTCAACTGTTGAACATAAAATTTTCCACATTTTCTAATAAGATTTTTAAAAATGGTAACTTAAATCTAACTATTTACTTTTCATGCGATTCCTCTAATCTTTACAAAAACATTGACATAGAAACTAAAACAGCCAAGGTTTATAGAAAAGAAATACTATAATCTTTTCTATTTGTAAAAGGATGCTAAAGTGTATCTTGCAGCTGCTGTCTTAATCCAATAACTTCTTTCAAACAAACTTACTGAGAATACTTCTTCTTCAAAAACTCAACAACCAGAGCTGTCCAACCAGTTTGGTGGCTAAAATATAAAAAAAAATTTATAGATTTACTTGCAAGGTTTGAGTTATAACATTTTGTAGAAACATACTCTTGTATAAATAAATATATGGTCCAAGCGAAACCTGAAATAAAAATGAGTGACTATAGTGGGGCCACTTAGCCAAATAATTGTGCATTTTGTGATAAAAGCATATAATTTGGTGCACTTATAGCCAAAGGCATTCAAAAAATATTTGGATATTAAGCCATCATGAATTTTCAATAGGTTGCCCATGGCAGCCATTTCAAAATGGCTACCAGTGACTGTTTTCAGATCAATTTTCATATCAGTGATGGATATAATATGATCTTGATAACATAATTAGTTGAATTTTATACCATACATATATCTTCGGAATTACCATTTGGATAATACATCCAAGCCATTGAAAATTCAAGATGGCGGTCATGACTGGTATGAAAATTGTAATTGCAATAAAGTTGCATAGATTAGTCTGATATGGATGATCTCAGTGTCAAATCATACATTTTTATGATGCAGAATTTGAATTTGGAAGTTTAGAATTGCCCAGAAGTTTCCTTCCTTCTTACAATTCAAGACTCAAAATAAGTGATAACAATAACCGCCCAAAGCTAGGGTCTATCGCGGGAAAGACTATTCAGCACTCCCCTTCACAGTAACATAGTAGTGGGGGGCAGCTTAGCTGAAAATTTCAAGCCAATTGTGCATTTTTCTTCTTTGAGTAAAGTACTCAGTTTACTTTTTTTATAGCTAATTTATAAATACCTTTACGTTGCAGTTTACAGTGGCTTTAATGTTGGTTTTACTTTTCATCCTATGGAATCTTAGATCTCAAGCGTAAGTGTAATGGTCTGCGAGATAAGCTTGAAATGCTAATTTTTTGGGCTATCATTTTTAATAATAAAGAATTATCATTGTTATGATATTGATGATGGTGATGATGATGAAAATCATAAAATGACATTTAAAAATGGCTGCCAGCGACAACTGTTTTCAGATCAATTTTCTTATCAGCGATGGATATAATATCATATTGAGGACATAATTAGTTGAATTTATTCACCATATATATTTTGGGAGAATTGTCATTTGGATAATACATGCTAGTCATTGAAAATTCAAGATGGTGGCCATGACACAATACCAAACTCAAAATAAGTGATATCTGTTATACAATGCACACACATGCAGATATAGAATAACAGAGGAGAAATCTTGTTGAAAAAGCGTAGCTGGAGGTTTTATTGTTCGTGCAACACAACTAGCCGCTTTCTGTTGCTTTTTAGGCTGGCAACAAATCTAGCAGCCATCTCTAAAATACAAGAGTCAGAGTAGTTTTAAGGGAAGAGAGAGCGGGGGCGCTAAAAGTGTCTCGGTAATGCTTTCACCCGCAAGCTTAGAAGACATGTACATTTAATGATCCGTAACCTCACTCGGGGCGTCCTTACTAAATCCCTCAGTCGTGTGGAATTTACTGAACTGAGTTCAAGTGTCTTTCTTTTTTTCTAGGTCTCCTTACTTATGGACATAATCTATTTTTCAGACAGGTTCTCTTAGGAACGTGGCTGGAGGAAAAGTTAGGCAACCCGTCTCTGTAAAAGTCGAATTCAATTCTACGTTAACTTTGACATTTTTTAGTCTCATCTGTGAAAATTGCAGTAATCTCATTAGTTGAGCTGGTCACATGACATGCATCTCTTTTTCAAGAAAAAAACATTCATCCGAATTAATAGCCAAAGCTGTCTGGCTGTTAAATGTTTATCTGGCCTTCACCCCACGGGGGTTGCTGGTTTGAGCCTAGGAGGCAGACTTTGCTACGCCCCTCTGCCCATTAACTACACTTTATCGCTTTATGGTTAACAATACTGGACTTTTCTTACCCAGAAAAAAGTCGCCATCCATGAATATAAACGCACACATAAATATGTATATTTCCACTCACACACATACATCTATAGATAGTGCTTCATACACATGTATGTATGCCTGTAGACACATACACATATACAATTTCTTAGACTTGCTTAGACTTGAAATTTGTATTCAACATTTTATTTATTGAATTTAATTACTAACAAATTATTAAAGTCTTTACCTTGCTGTAATGTTTATATATATGTATGTTAAATCAATAAGTAATGTATGTATATGTTAAATCAATAAACACGCCAAAGCAAGCTCCCAGCAAACCCCATTCCATTTCCAGTCCCAGAAAATGCTGACCAGAAGTGGGAACAGGAAAGGCTCACCTGATGAATCTTTGGTACTCAACGTTTTGCTGTGGTTTGAAATGATTTTCTACTGCTTTGATCAGTTTGTTGAAGTGTTTTTCAGCTCTTCCTGGCACTACTTGTTTGCTTGGTAATGATTCGACGATATCGTTCAAATCATCACCACCAAAAGTTAAAAGCATGTCTTTCTGACGGCTGTCGTTTTTGATCCTGTGTGCAATGAAGTAATTCTGTAGTCTGTTTGTCCATTGTTTCCATCGGACAATCTTGCCATCTGACTTACATTCAAACAGTAGTTAATGTGGAAGAGACATCTTCCCACGTGGGTCAGATAGGTTATTTTATTTTCCCTCGTGGCCAGTATTATGTGTGTTTTCTTTCGATCTTTTTCCTCGTCGCCGGCTGTCGGACCTGTCTAAAGTGAGAGAGAAGGTACTGATTGATCATAAAATGTCCCTAACAGACCTCCTACAATATGCGAGAACAACAGAATTAACAGCCTCATACATCAGGCACATGGCCAATTTCCATCAAGCTGACTACAGGACTATTCGTCAAATTGCAAACAAGTCACACTACAAGCACCACGACCGATCAAAGCAACAATGCCGAAACTGTGGCGGGTCATGGCCGCATCCCCAAGGCCGACAGAGCTGCCCAGCGCACTATCATCAATGCAACAACTGCAAGAGGCTAAACCACTTCGCCTCCATCTGTTGCTCGCAACCTCAAATACAAGCCCCACCACTTGATTTTCAAATGAACCGGTGAACCACATAGAGAGAAGGTGATCAGACACCCCTAATTCTGGTAGCGACGATGTCAATTACATCTTCACACTGAACCACATAGAGGAAAGGCAATCAGACAACCCCAATTCTGACAGCGATGATGTCAACTACATCTTCATAGGTGATGTAGCACCTAAACAGAACACTTGCCTATATTGTAACATCAACAACCCAAACCTGAAAAAAAGTCTATTCAGCAGTCCCCTTCACAGTAACAGAGGACTGTGTAGTCTTAGGCAGTGCAAGTGCAAAAAGCTGCCTTAAACAACCCTACTTACATTTACAGGTGACAGAGCTGAACTGGCCTGCATCTGGTAGGCATGTCCAGAAGGGTTCATAGTACCCCTCAGATGTCTTTGACCAGGAGCCAGCAGATTCAACGACAACAATTTCCAGAGATGTACAATTTATTGAAATATACAAATTACTGAGAAGGTCAAAATGAAATAAATTTATGAAATAAAACAAAAATAAATTTCAAAAACACTTTTGTTTTTAGTTACACTAAAAAAGTTAAGATACATAAAACTTTAAGGGGTATCTTTGCAGTTCAAACAGGTTTTTGTAAGTTGATTTCTATATTTAAATGTTTTTTAATGTAATTTTAGATATTTATACTTACTTTTTTGATGATGGAGTATTGTAAATCATTGTTTAATTTTTGACTATTATTATTTACCCTCATCTTAATTTTTTAGTTTCTTTTTTTTAAAATCAGAAATTAAGGTGAAGGTAAATTATTTATTTATTGTTATGATATGTGCTTTTTAACTTGTATACTTTTTTATTTCGGACTTTAAACTATAATGCAGCTGTTTAAACTCCAAGTTACCCAATAAAAAGTTTCAGGTGTAAGTTATATAGATGATGATAAATGCTTTAAAAATAAATTTCACAAATAAACATTTTTATTTATGCTAAAAAACTTAAGATACATGAAATTTAATTTTCAGATGTGAGTTATAGATAAAGTTTTGTTTTTTTTAAATTCCCAAACAAACAATTTTATTTAAACTGCAAAAGACTTAACATTTTAGTTACGTATAATAATAAAGGTTTATTTCACATGTTTTTAAATATTTGAAAACATTTATCCATAAAATGAGCTTTTTAAATATATTCTATTTTTTCTAAACAAAAGCAATGACAAAGTTCCCAAACAAAAAATCTGTAGTTTAATTTTATTTTATTTTTTCTATATGCTAATTATTACGTCCCAGTTTACACTGGAAACAACTTTTTCAAAGACAAAAATCTCTGGTTTTAAACATGAAAAACTGGATTTTTTTAATTTTGCATTCATTTTTTTTACAAATGGGATAAATATTTCTTATAATAAAAATAATTCTTATACAAGTTTTTAACTTTTTTTTCTCGTCACATATCACTTTTTCATCAAAAGTTTGGGAAGTACCTAAATAGCTGAGAACAGCATGGGCCCTCCACCAAACGATTGTTAAATCTTTTAACATATTTTCGTTCCAGTAAATTCTTTTTAATTCTTAACCTTTTTGTAATTTTAAAGATCTTGGTAAATTGTACCTCGATGAATTTTACATCTCGATAAATGTTGGTAACTTGTCGTTAATATTCTGCGACTTGTCTTTGACCAGCCCCATCTACACAGTAAAGGTAATTCTGCTGTGGACACCAGCATCTGACCCCACACATGAAGGTCATCTTGAATTGTGAGATAAGAGGAAGCTTCTGGGCAATTCTAATGTTCAAAATTCAAATTCTGCATCAGAAAAAAAATGTATGATTTAACACTGATCCATATCAGACTTGTCTACACAACTTTATTGCAATTACAATTTTCATATCAGTCATGGCCGCTATCTTGAATTTTCAATGAATTGCATGTATTATCCAAATGTCAATTCCCAAGAACTATGTATGGTATAAAATTCAACTAATTATGTCTTCAATATCATATTATATCCAACACTGATACAAAAATTGATCTGAAAACCGTTGTCACTGGTAGCCAATTCATGATGGCTTAATATCCAAATTATATGCTTTTATCATAAAATGCACAATTGGTTTGAAATGTGAAGGTAAGTGTCCCCAGGGCCAGTCTAATAAATATTGGTCTTCACTAACAGTGGAGGACATCTATTCTAACCAATAAAGAGATGACTATCCAATCAATTGATATCATTTCAAAACTATTCTTCAGGGCCACCCCCAAATTGACACATATATTCAGCTTCGCACAATCAAACATTCAGTTTTTTGGAGTGCCTCTAGATGAGAGACATCACAAACTGCCTGTTAACTTATTGACCACCTTTTGACACTATTGTGGTTCAGTGCTAACAATCATCAAATGTGCTTAGTTTAACAGCTATTCAGCAAAGTAGTGCACTTATGCTGGCTATGGCTTCAGCCGTCCCTGCTTGGGCTCAACATATCACATTACTACTTACTCGACCCGTGTGCAATATGTGAAATAGACAGAGGCAACAAGCGCCTGAGGTGGCATCACTCACTTTACCCTGCGCTATTTTACCCATAGCTGGGGGAAGAGATGGATTCATGCCCTTCCCAAGAGCATTAGTGCAAAGTGAAAACAAACAGTCCCAGCCAGAGTTTGAACTCGCCAAGTCCATTCTCAGTGCCCTTACCTGCAGCTCCTGTTTAGCAAAGAATGATGAAATATACAGATTTTTGCTTTTAGCTTTTAACTTTCTCCATTCATGAGAGGGGTGGAAAAAAATGATTTTGAATCTTTGTAGATATCCAAGTTTTAAAAACAAACTTCACAAAAATGGAAAGAAAAAAACCATAAACCAACCTAGCTCCACAGCCACGACCACTTTCGGCACAGAAAAACTCATAAAACAAAACCAGATGGCGCCAGTTTTCTTCCTCGGCATATTGTTGAATGCCACCTGGTAAAGAAAGAAAAGCAGAGACTTGTGAGTAGGTCTTATAGGAAAAACCTCAAAATGATTTACGGTTGGTGATTTTTCTGGTAAACAACTTCATTTAAGGTGCACTTCAGTTGCAATATATCTATAAACAGGATACTCACGTGCAGAACAGTATTTTCTCGGAAAAACAGGCAGTTGAAAAGTTGGATAAAAATAATATAAATATAAAGAGGAAACAACCACAAAGATGCCAGAAAGTGTGCAATCTGCTGTAAGATGTGATAGAGTTGTTGAAATAAAGTCTGTTATGTTACTTCAAACAATCATGGCTCATTTTACTATCAGAAAGAAAGCAATTAATCTATCAGTCCATAAGTTCATGATGACTAAGTATCCTATTTCAAATACAATAAAATGACACTTATTTTTCCAAATAGTATTCTGGATTGTTTGAAAATACATTGTTTACATGGATATCTATAAAAAATGTGACCCCGCACATTGAATCAGGTATTAAGTCGCACGGGTCAGTTTCGAACTAGAACTGAAAATAGCTAGTGGAGGTCATTTTTGGCGATTTTCGGCTTTTATCAAAAACGGCTCCAAAAATACCTTATCTAACCATTCCCATTGAAAATATGAATGTTTAATAATCCCAACCATGCTTTAATGAGTTTTTTGAGACAGCATCATTAGAAATAGTGTATACTAGTATACTTTCAACATTAATTTTCTCAAAGATTTGGTTAGAAAATTTCCACAAATACCTGAAACTAAATGTTCCATATCTTCGCAAACACATAAGCTATCAAGATGGAGTAAGTACCAAAATGAAGCTTCATCTAAAATCACCCTATTTTCCATAGCCCATTCCCCACTCTTCCACAAAATTTCTGGAAATGAACTTTTGACAATATTATGTGGTGTGGACATATAACTACAATGTATGGGAGGTAATTTGCATGGATCTGCCCCAAAATTCAACAACTTCTTCCGCAGCCTATTGTCCATCCTTCCACAACATTCCATTGAAATTCAATGAGAACCTTTGGAGATATTGTGTGGAAAATCATGTGTGTATACATAAATGTATGGAAAAAAACTGAAAAATATCTCTTAATCAAAAAGATTCCTGGATCCGCTCCAAAATGTAACCACTTCCTTACCTCATTTCCCACCCTCCCACAAAGTTTCATTGAAATTCATTTGGAGATATTGGGTGGACAGACAGACGGAAAGACGTGACCGAATACATATACCACTCCAACTTCATTTGCAGAGTTAAATTAGTAGGTAATTGCCCTAATTTTAAGCTTGTATCATCGTTCAATGTTCCACAGATTTTTAGTAGTATCTTATCTGCAGTTTCTTATATTTCTTTAATCATAAAGATACTAGTAAAAAAGAATGTGGAATGAGAAAATATTTCATTTCAGATCCTTGAACAACTAAAGGTACTACTATCTCCCAATATGTTGCCAATTTCTGATGGGAATACCTAAAATCTTTCAGCTACTTCACTCGTCTCAGTGCCAAAGTGCTGACATCATAACCTGGCTTCTGGATACAGTCGTCATAAAAGTAATACTGAATTTGCACTACAGATATTTTAGTTGTTTCTTTTTGCATCGGTTTTTTTTTTGGTTATTTCGACCAGAATTTTGCACATTTCATCAGTATAGGACAGTCAGTTTATACTTAATAAGAAATTTTGATGAATTTTAGTGATTTTATCGATTTTTGTTTTTTTGTTTTTTTTGTTTTTTTATGCCCGGAAGTTGCTAGCAGACAAGCATTAACGTGAATGGACTGTTGACAACAGAGCAACAACATATTGATAAATAATTTAATTCCTGCATTTACTATCCATGAAATTAAGCAAATGATCATATTCCTTGCACTTGCTAAGATGAATTATCTCATCCATAGCACTGAACTGATGACTTGCTAAGACAA
>VCCN01004184.1:3005012-3022034 GCA_006491835.1 Architeuthis dux | reverse complement strand
ATTATATACATTGCTGATAGGAAAATTGATCTAAAAACAGTTTTCACTGAAATGGCTGCCATGAGTGACATATTGACAATTCATGATGGCGCCATATCAACATTTTTGGCTATAAGTGTTCCAAATTTTATCACAATTGGCTTGAAATTTTCAGTTAAGATCTTTTGTCACTCATCCTTTCTTCATTTGATTCATCCAGTAGATGAGTTTATGACAATTGGTGCATTTCAGATAACAATTAACAACATACAATATGAACTGGTGATTCATTTCTGTACAAGTATTCATTTTATAACAGACTAGAGAAGTGAACTAACCGTGTACTGGCCTTTGTCCATCTTTGTCAGGTATGAAGATGGAGACAATCCTTTGAGAGATTTCCTGGACTACTTGTTGAAGATTCACCCATTTCCCAGAGCCTGTTGGCAGTTCAACTTGGACACTATCACCATAAGCATCATAATAGGTTTCAAGAGATTCCAGAAATAAATAGTTCACTAAAAAATGAAACAGAAAATATTTTTTTAAATAGGTGCCAAGACAAAAAATATTTCAGCAAATCAAATAAGCATTTAGATTTCTTTAACTTCAAATTAAATTCAACATTACCCCCCAACAGATTGTTGAAAAAGTCTTCATAGCCTGGTCAAGAGTGTTTGATTACTGGTCAATCAAATAACACTTTTTTGTTGTGAGACCTGTATGAATGTGGTTTTATAGTACATCAATTCTTATACCTGGTCATATAGTGCCAAACAATTATTTCAAGATCCTCATCCTTTAATAAAATATCTGTTTAAATATTTTTAATACACAAAACTTTGAACTCATTTACAAAACTGACATAAAAAAGGAACTTGATGGATGCTTTTGGTATATTGTGTAATGGTAAAGTTGTTTTTTTTTTCACCTTTAACCAGTGGATGACAAGAGAAATTTCCTTTTTCCTGGAGTGGCTGACACAATATCTTGCAAGAAATTTCTTTGTCCTAAGTCTTTTTACTGATTCAAGACAATTCATAGATAGTGATGAAAGCAGTGAATGCAATGATTGTCCTGGAGTGCATGATGAAATATTTTGCTAATAAAGAATTGAACTATCTTTATATTCTATATCTAAATAGGACCTATCTGTAATTATTATTATCATTTGGGTAAGATAGGGCTTGAAATTAGAGAATTACATTGAATTCCTTGCAAGCAAACTATTTTGATGTATGAACAACTGCAAATTGTGTGAGTCAACAAATGCCATCAGTTTTTTTTTTGTTGTTTTATTCATGTAGACTCTTTTTGTACATTTTTATAAAGAACAAAAAAACAAAAACTTCCAAATTTAAAACTAAATCTTGATGAAATTACTGGGTGGGTAAGAAAGTTTTTAAATTGTGCCATCAACAATCAACTCATCTCGTTATTGTTATTCATCACTTTCTGCCAACATAAAGGCAAATCATAGATTTATTGGTAACGGAATGACATTAGTTTCAAAGGAGGTTTGTACTGCTGTTTTGACATTGTAATTTTACAGGTGTTAATCAGATGGTAGGGAGTAGAGCAACTACCCAAACCCACTGCAACAGTCTTTCGTAAATTATTCATGCAACATATAGTTTGACATTGACTAAAAATGGTTAAGTTAAACTGCTTCATCATTTCTTGACTGACCAACTGTGAACTGGCTTCCCACACTTGGTGCAATTTATCCAGATCTCGCTGTAATGGTTGTCTACTCCGAGGCAGGTGTAATGTCTTCAATGGAACTACTATGGAACTTAGTGACCCATACAGTCAATAGCTCTTTCCCAAAATACCTGGTTGATTCAGCACATCAATTCAGCAGAACTGATGCCTGCTTTGAAATCAGACAGCAGACACTTCTCAACTGCTTAGAAGAAAGCAATTTTTATCAGACATTGTGATGCTTTGATGTGAATGAAGCTAATGATTTTGTAGACTGAGGGCTACTCTATTTATACCACCCATCTAACAAGGTTTAAGAACAATCTGCACCTGGAATTTCTACAACTTTCTCACCAACCTAATATATAGGACATATTCACACCCAAAATATAAATACCGGGATCTACCAAGAGATTGCCCATGGGCAGTTATTTTTAGTGGGTGTTTATTTGGGGTCAATTTTTTGTAGATGAAAATTTGAATGCATCTATGTTTTAGAGTACTTTAGTATAAAAAAAACTGGACAACTTGGATACACATATAATAATTAAGACATCTAAAATATCTGTCAATTCGTTTGTATAAACAAAAAGTTGCTTCAAAGAAATTAATTTGCTCGATACTTCTTCATTATTGCTGAATGAGTTTGAAAACAAACAAATTATATTATTTATTTATTTATTACAAAAATTAAATTATTTTGTGTTTTTGCAGTTACTAAACACAGTCTATATAATATATAGACTGTATTTAGTATATATATATATATATGTTCAGCTCTCGTAGCAAAAGAAAACACTGTCTAAAGAAGTACCAAATACGATTAAAACGAGTTGCCGATTGATAGTGAAGTGAATAAAACATGTGAGTCGTAACTTTTATTGTTTTATTATGATCAATTTAGCAGTTGAGATGGCCTTTGAATAATTGCCCTGGGCTATTATCTGGTCCATTTTTTCCACCCAAATTTTGCTGTTTTTCTGTTTTACCACCCTGCAATCTTATGGTAGATGCCAGTAGTTTTTCACTATTTCCTTTGAAATTGGTGAACAACAAAATTATCTCATAAGTATTTTTTTACAGAGTTTTGCTACCCTATTCCATTATAGATTTTTCTCTTCTTAAAAACAGCGAACTTAAATTTTCTAGAAGCCATTTCTTTTAACACAAATAAGAAATTAGTTCACTTTTTATTAAATTTGACTCGTTCTTCATCCCAATTTTTAGTTGTTTTTATACAACTTATTAATTCGGGCCACTGTTTCTATGGCAACAAATAACAGCACAATCGGAAATAAAGAGCAAGCCTTCGGTGAGAATCGAACTTAAAAAGTGGTGTGTTACAATACTTCCTCCAATAATAATAAAGATTGATTTAATAAATTAGTTACTTACTGCATAACCAAATTGGGCCTCTCCAATTACTATTGCCACCAAACATGCCACAAATGGATTCTCCTGGGGCATACTTGACAGTTACTTCTTTGGAAGACTCATCACGTCTGAAATCATTATAGTCAGAATCACTCTCGTCATCATCCAAGATTTCTTTTTCTCCTGGATTCCTTTCCACTTTATGAGGATGAGGATTGCTTCCTCCAGGATTCACATTTATCTTTTGTTCTTTGTTTGTGTTTTCAGATTTTTCAGTCTTGCCACTGCTTAATTTGTAGCCGGTGTCTCTCTCAACTGGAGGAGGGTATGGATGGTTTTCATAATGCTACAAAAATAGAATATAAAAAATAAAACAAGGCATGTCATTGTTGTATTATACCAGTTGTACATTTACGAGAGAGGATCTGTGGAGGGAAACGAACAGTTGGTCCGTACAGGAAAAAGGCTCTCCCACGTGGTCAGAGATCAAGTAAAACATGCAAGTTTCTCTTAACCAAGTTTTAAATTCCCTGATTTTATAGAGAAAAGGTTTTAATCCCTAATACAATAAAGAGAAACTAAAAAATGCACAACAATTTCTCTGTGTGTGTCTTTAGACAGAAAATTCTGCTGACAAAAATTAAGAAATCTATATTTTTTAAAAGTTATAGCAAAATAATAATTCTCGTTAAAAGCTTGGTATGAAAGTTCTGGAAGTCATTTTTAGGGATAGTGTACAGGTCTTGCAGCACATTTTCTTTTATCTCTTCTATCATCCGAAATTGGCGACGCAGGGTGGATTTAAGCTTTGGAATAAAAAAAAATGTCTGCAGGGGCCAAAACTAGAGAGTAAGGTGGCTGGGGGACAAAGGTTGTCTCATGCTTCTCCAAAAATTCATCATTAAGGAGTGACGACATGTGATCAGGTGTGTTGTCGTGGTGCAGCACATCCATGCCTCAGGACTCTTCTTTTGCACTGCATTTCTCAAATGCCTCAGGACCTCCAAGTAAAACTTTTTATTGACTGTCTGAACAGGTGGAACAAACTCACAATGAATGTTGCCCTTCCAATCAAAAAAGACAATCAGCATCACCTTCACATTTGAGGGGTCTGACATGCTTCTTTTGGTTGCGGTGATGAAGTTCCAACCCACTGTGATGACTGCCTTTCTGTTGTGAAAAGGCTGTACACCCAGGTTTCATCAGCATTTGCACAATTAACCAGCTCGTGACTCACTGTGACATGGTTCTGTTTGTGTTCATTGTCACCAGCACAAATTGTGCAGAAATACGATGCATCATCAGTTTTTCTTTTAAAATCTTGTTGCACAAACTTTTACAAATTCCTAACTCTTAGGAAACCTTATGGATAGTCAGGTGACGATTTCTATGGATCACAGCATGCATTTTCTTATGTGATCATGATCCATTGTCATGGAAAGTTGGCCACTCGTGACATTGCATCTGGCTCAAGCATAGGCCTGTTGCAACATTAGAAAAGTCTTCATAAATGCTTTTCCTAATTTGAAACAGAATTTCAGAGAAAGACATTGCTCTTCAAGATTCTTCATTGTTTAATTTGGGGGGAAAAACACAAAGTGCAGTTTACACACATTCACTCTAGCACATCTAGCTCAAATACTAACCAATGTGGCATGATTCATTTTTTTTTATAAATAGGTCAAGGTCACTACTACCCAACATTTTGGTCGCAAACTCTTTAAAAGTGTATTGAAAGTTAGGTTTCTTTTTGCACAGACCTTGTAGACAGCAAATATTTACACCAATATTTTTGCACATTGTGTGTTAAACAATGGGTAGAAGTGGTTGCTTATTACAAATATCATTATGATGTCTTGAACTCATAATGTAATAGATTTACTGACTTGAATGTCTATTGTAGATTTTAAAATTTAGTCAGCTGAATAGTGGCAAATTGGTCAGCTCAGCATTTGTGTCTATTTGACTGATCCAAAATATAAGATTTTATAAGATAGCATCAAATATTTCCCTTATAAAGGTTCAGTCATTTCTATTGTATATCACAAAATTCTATCAAGTCAGGAACAAATCCTCTTTATATAAAAAGTAATCCTCGTTGCATAACTTGCCTTTTTTATCATTCTTTAGACCAACAGCAGTAAACACGGGGTCATTGTCTGTCTATTTGCTTGCCAGAATAAACCCAGTCAGTTGTTGTGTCATACAAATTGTAAAAAGACTAAATTCTTTTTTAAAAATCTCTGCAGATCCTTGGATAAAACCATATCTTTGTTCCTCACCTTAACTCTATAAATCAAACTGATTTATCAACCTGTTTCTCACACAACCAAGATTACCCAAGACTGATTGACATTACTTCAGAGATCATCACCAACACTTGCAAGCTAATTTTAATGTGGCCAATCCACATCTTATATTGCTGTAAGAAAACATGGAATGTCTATTTAGCTTTAGAACTATTATATATGTATTAGCTGTTTATATAATCCAGGATATCACAGGCAGGATGTATTAAACAAATACAATAAAACGTTCATTCACTCAGAGAGGGGGTGGGGATGAAACAATAACCATGGTTTTAGTTCAGCACCAACTGCATTTGAACCCAGTATACATAGGCTAGGTTTCCTTATCATTGCCCACTGACTTTACTGCTTTTCTCCCACTTAGCTTTGGTCATTTTCTGCACTAACAAACTGAATGTTTCTGGCAGTAGGAAAAAACCTTTCATGAATTTTTTTACCAAATAGGTTTTGGCACTCAATTTGAAAATGAGAATAAAAAAGGATTGTCAGTGGTCAGGAATTAAGGCAACTGTTACTGACAAGATAGGGCTATATATATATATATATATAATGTGAATGCGTTGCATAATGATTTTATTATAGAAATGCATTGAAAATCAAGAAGAAAGGGATTGTCAATGGTCAGGAATTAATGAAAGCATTACTGAAAAGATAGGGCTTGTTATATTTATAGTTAGAAAAAATGAAGAGCAACAGGGAATAACTTAGTTGAAAACGGATGAAATGGAATGCAGTTAGTAAAATCAATAATTACAAAGAAAGTGTTATTACTATTGCAATCAACAATTTTTAGAGCAAGGTTTCCTGGATTTATTTGGAATTCAGGACTTTTACAAGATCACTGTGCTTCACCAACCCCTTAGCACCAATTGAGAAAGTTACTATGGCAACACTAACCTTTGAGAGAGAACGAATTCCAAAGGGAGATAAAAACTCAGACTCTTTTAACATGCAAGCTAAAATCTGTTGCAGCTGGTCCTGAGAAATTAATGATAAAAAGAGTGTCTCTCCATTGAAGGTGATCTGCAGAGAGAGAAAAAAAAAACATGTGTAAATTTTCTAGGAAAGAAAGTTTTGAAGAGATTTTAGGTCTGTTGATGACATGTATAAACAATTTTTTTTAAAAACATGTATTCCACTGATATTTCAGTAACTTATAGTCCTGCATCTCATTTTAGTTCAGATAAAATTACAAGAGGATACACATCAGACTAATTTATATTAAGGCTTCAGATATTGCTCTCAATATTGTAACATTTTTAGCTTATTTTGCTTGCATAGACTAATAGACACTAGTCTAAGAGAAGGTTTAACAGTAGTGTCTCTGTATATAAGCAGTGAGACATGAGTGGGATTAATTTAATCAAGGAATCTTTGTACATGAGTTTATGTGAAAGTCACACAAGCTACAATCAGTGAGCTGAGTGCTTAAGAAATTCAGCCTTGAGCCAAACTGACCTAATCCAATAAATATCTATCAGTTCATCAACTGTTTAATACAAAGAAACAAAAGGATAAACTAATGAAATTCTATATAGTTAGTATTTTTAAGAAACGAATGAAAATTTTAAAAAACTATGAAAAAGTTCTGACTGAAGTCAATTGAATTTGGAATGATAGATCATAGATATATTTTGACTTTGGTTAATCTAGCAAAATCATTAACCCAATAAGGCTTTGGAACCACGGGGGTGGGGTCAATGGTATAATCTAATATGCTGGCTATGAGAATAATCTGTTGCCAATGCAGAACAAACAAAAATTAGACAAGCTTTGCTTGTCAGACAATTTTAAAATAAAAAGGATGAAAGTGACTATTTTTTGGTCACTTTCATCAAATTACACAAATCGGAAAATAAAGAATAAGTCTATCAAAAACAAAAATAATGATTCATAATATGCTATCTAATAAAAATAAATTAAAAAATGTATTAAAAAAATGAAACTACCAGAATATAAACAAACATGGCCACCGATCAAAGTGAAGTATGGGTTTAGGGGTGTCATTTGGACTTCTGGTTGAGTCTTAGTAGCTCAATTGGTAGAGCAGGCAGGTGCAAACTGTGCTCCCACCATAAAGGGTATGGGTTCAAACCCCACCTAAGGCTTATTATTTATTTTCCGATTGATGCCGTTTTCTCACTGTCGAAGAGTAATCAGTCTGATCAACAGTTGCAATTAAAAGCAACAAATAAATTAAGATGAAGGTAAAAAGTAGTCATAAAAATAATGAAACATCAAAATATTAATAAAATCAACCACATTTTTTAATGAAATACTGTTTACATACAAGAACGTTTTTCATAGTTACTTTCATCTTTTAGATAAAACTATATTATTAAAAATTCCATAAAATGTATCATTATGGCTTTATTTTGTACAACAAATATTTATTTTTCAACCTAATCTCCTTCCTTGTTAATGCACTTAACCCAACACTTTTCCATTAATCACATAGATTGAACATTATACAGTGAAAATTTTGGATCAAAATTCAAATAATAACTAAGACTTATTGATCCATGCTCATAGAGGCTTTGACAGCCTGTTTAGCTTGTGATTAACAGCCAGACTTATATCTCACAAAATAGAATATCTCCAAGATGAAGAATCCCTTTGCCATTTATCTAATAATTCATCATCAAGTTTTTCTCACTCCCAAAGGAGGAAGCCCTTCTGTGTCCTATCCCACAGATGTCTGGTGACATCATGGTTTTTGACTAAGAGCAGTGCCGTACTTACTATGGTTGGCCTGCAGGTTGGCAAAGGGTTTCTGTCAGAGACCCTCCCTCAGACTGGTTGCCTCCCAAGGCTAGAGTGCCCAGTCTACCCTGCTATTTTACCCACAGCTGGAGGGAGAAGAGATGGATTTATCAGATTCTCACCTCCAAACATTTATCCTCCAAAAATCTCAACAAAATAGGCTCCAAAGAATAGACTCGGCAGCAGCAGCTCAACAATTATTTTGGGTATTAACTAATTTTTCGACCAATGAAAATGCATCTAAAATCCAAGGCTCGTGAGAGCCTACTTATTTCACAGATTTCATCAGTCGCGACCTTGCTGCCCGAGGGCATGGTCGTTTGACTCACATATACACACGCATTTCACCTGTGCACGCAAGGCAATCTCACATTCACCAACACAGCAAGTAAGTGACTCATACACTTGCATACACTCACTCACATATGCATACGCTTGCATATACACACACACACACACACACACATACACAACAACTTCTTAAGAATTTTAATTCAATTGACTCTTTTGTTCCAATCAACTGATGAACACTTCTCGATGCAAGACACATCACAATTCTTCATTCATTGTTATCAACATTATAAATAAATATATTCATCTTTCCGAACGTCTCTGTGTCCCTACAGATGCATGCCTTACCCAACGGCATTAGTACAAAGTGAACATTAACAGTCTTGGCCAGAGTTTAAACTCGGGTTGCCAATTCCATTCTTTGCACAGTTGTCCATTACACCACTTGCACCTCCTCTCTAATAATTACATGGTCTTTATTTTCTACTTCAGGCCCGAATTGCGCCTGAAATTCTTTCCTGGCAGTTACATATAAAGAGTGAAATTTCACAACTTCTCATATACAATGAAGCTGGTTGAGCGTCTCAAACTCGTCAACCTCGGGATTGAGGATGTCCCAAGTTTAGGGTGTACCATAGGCTAGGCCTAATTTCAATGCAGTGCAGTGTCAGGTCATTAGTACCACAAAGTTACGTGAATAGCCTAGAATTTAGGAGTATACTGATATTAACAAAATACAAATCATGTGGACTACACCTGTAAATAAGAAATAAATTGTAATAATAATAATATATTTATTTACTTTTTATTCTTATCACGTTGCCTATGTCTTCACATTTTGCTTTGTGTAGTGTTCTTTGTTTCAATATTTCTTTCTGTGAATCACTTTCTACAAAGACTTTCTTAATTTGTTTTTTTTGTCGGAAGGATGTGTTTATTTGAGTTTTTTTTTTTACTTATGAATCTGCAGGTTTATTGTCTCAAAATATTTATATTTCATATTGAAAAAAATAAATAAACTTAAACATATGTTGATTTAAAGTATATTTTATGTTATTTTAAAATTTTATTTTGGTCTTCTTCCGCCAACTGACGTTGTTGTCTTTTAATTTAAGAATGTACTTAATTAAAATTTTTTAAGTTTTGTTCAAGTTTTTATTTTTGGCTTTGCTAGAAAGAAAAAGTCCCAAATTTTTGTCAAAAAAAACGAAAAACAAATTTTCATTAATTATTAAGTAGAATCGGACTGTTTCAAAGTCAAGGTTTTCGTTTACTTTTATTATTTGATAAGTTAGCAAATAAAACTTTTATATGCAATTTTCTTTTTCATCAGGTGTTGATTTTCTGCAAAAAATTATTTATCATTCCTACAAGTTAAATTAATTAAACTTATTCGTAAAGCTGGTTTTTAGATGTTTTAAATTTTACATTTTTGTCAACAACAAATTACTTCAAGCAGAAAAATTGAACTTTTAGAAATGTTTAATTAGAAATCTTCTAAAATTAATGAAGGACTCCGAAAATTAATTCTAAGAAAATTAGTTAATTTAATTATTAATTGACTGGATTTTTTAAAAAAACTTTAAATATATTGAAAATTATGCTTGTTTACGGTGGTGTCAGCAGAGTTTCAATTTAGATGTGAAAAATCTACAACTTACATCTAAATTTAGATTATTTTGGTTGCGTTTGAATGAAAGATATTGTTTTTAGATGTTTAGAAAAAACGTTATATTTGTATAGTTCTACATTTGAAACTGAATTTTGAATGGTGTGTGAACATTTTTATAAATAATATAAATATAGAAAAATAATTATGAATAATTATAATAATAATAAATTATGATTTCATTCTTAAAAATAGCCGGGTTTCAGACGTTACCGAGTTTCAGACGCTCAACTGTACAAATAACATGTCTTTGAGAGAGAAGTTTGAATGAAACTTACATGATATTTCTGATGAATCGTGTACTGACGCACCTTCCTTACAAAATTCTGACTTGAATGCTGTCAAATAATGACTAAAAAAGTTTTACACAGTTTTTCAAAGATTTTTTAAGCAAATAGTGTTTGGTGATTATACTAACCCCTCCTCAAACAAAACAGTTTTTCCTAGAGAAAAGGTAAATGAGAAGAGATCCAACAACCCAAGCCTACAGAACTGAAATGGCTTAAAACTGTTTATTAAAAAAGCTGCAAATTATCACATGTGAATCAGTTCACATTCTTGTCCTGTACACCTTTTGAAGTCCACTACAGTCCACGTATGTAATGGGGATAATTATATACGAATATTCTTGACAATAAAGTAAAAATAAAGATCAGGGTTCAGTTATTTTGGATGAGATGCAACATGGTACAATTCCATTACTGGCTGACACAGGGATTTTCTGGTTGCCACATTTTCACTTTGGATTAGGTTGGCCCTCATTTATCAACCTTGTCTGCTGAAACTCCTTTCAGCAATCATATTGATTTCAAGCTTAGTGCAGACATCTATCATCATTCTAAAAAAATAATTTTCTAATAGTCTTTAATGCCCTAACAAAAGGTTTTGAATCGATGTAAACCAATTGGCATGCCAAACAGAATCTAACAGCTTGCCCAAGAGTGACCTAATACTGTGCAAAGCACAGATATTAAACTTCATGGTATATTTCATATAACCAGTTATTCTTTTGTCACCTTTGATGAATCTGCTCACCAAAAAAGAGAATGTAATAAAAATGAGGGTATGTTTTAGGAACAAGTACACAAAAAAGGAGTAGGCAGACCCATATAAAAATAAATTACTATAAATTTAGAAGATTTGGAGTATTCTAATGGAAATTATGAATCACTGCCACCCATATATGCTGTGTTGGGGATGATCAATTAAAACTTCGGAAAAAGGGGTAATCAATGAATAAGTCACTTCTCTCGCCTTTTATTTTGGGCTGTAATCACTAAAAGAGGTCTGAATTTTCAAAAAACAAGCAAGCACACACGAGTGACCAATTTAGCATAAACTTACATTGCATATTGAACCCACCCCCCTCTAAAAACCTATTGGGGGAGGGGGGTTAAAAAAAATATTTTCTCTACACATAGATACATATAAATGTCAGAACACATGAATAACCTAAACCCAGCAATAAACCAGAGTTGTGGAAGCCGTGATTAATAACCTAAACCCAGCAATAAACCAGTGTTGTGGAAGCCATGATTAATAACCTAAACCCAGCAATAAACCAGTGTTGTGGGTAGCCATGATTAATACTATAAATCTAACATAACTAGGCTTTTTTTCGTACAACAAATGGCACTTTGGAGAATTATTTCAGGTTAGTAGTATTGCTCCAATGCATGTATCTGCACTAAATATGTGAAGAAGAAAAGAATACATGAATATTAGATTCAACCCTACAACTTGGCCTACCACCCTGGACTGTTTTATGTTACTGGCTTAGACAACTTTTTTAAATTCCAATAATTCCTTATATTTCTGATTTGTACTGAAAAACTGATTAATGAAATAACTCAATATCCATGCTTTTCAAAATTACAAAGATTTATAATGTTCCAAAAAGACTAACCATTGGCATAAAAGTTGTTTTTCTTCTGCCACATATCTTCAGCTCAAATTTGTCTACATTTCAGAGACATTTAATGATAGATATGCAGTGTTCTATACATCAATACCTTCAAGTGCTAACCTATCAAGATTTACATTTTTTTTTCAAATGAGAAACGAAATACAAACCCTGTTCTTGGTCATTCCATTTAGAAGAATATTTAAAAACCTCGGATTATTGGTTATAGATTTGGGAAGAGTGATAAAAGCACAGGCAAACAAAGGAACTACGCCAACCAAGGAACGGATGCAGAGAGGAACGATGTCATCAGAATGATGAGGTAGTAAAATGTCATAGAAAAATTTATCTTCATCATCCCAGAGACCTGAAAAGAATTCAAAAAGTTTTTAGACATTGATTGCAGGCTATTAAATCTCAGAGGTGATTGGAAACTCTTTTCAGCTGATCTTTTAGTTAAAAGGTCCAAAAATCCAAAATCCCCAAAAAGTTAAAGTTTTTCTTTAAAATTTTACAAAAAAGAAATTTAAACATTTATACTCTTATTAAGTCCAATGTGTCAGTGTGCACATGACACATGAATGTTAACAGAGCGGGAACGAAGAGCAATAGGTTAAAGAGAGGGAAAGTGGAGTTAAGCAAATGTCATCTCATCTCTCTCTCATAAAGAGGAACAGAAAGGGATTGATATTGAACCAAATGAGGTAATTTTGCATGTTTACTGTTTTCAGATGCCTGAACTCAGCTAAAGCATGTATAATCTATGCATTAATTTCCTCTAGAAATATTGCAGTATTTTTTTTGCAATGGGGGTGAAAAGGTTTAATTAAAACATATAATGCATGGAAATTAATACAGCAGCAGCAGCAGCCTTTTAGTATTCGTCGTTGAACATAAACATTCCCCAAGATTCGTCCAACCTATCGTGGTTTCTATGATATCTCTGGTTCCTGTTTGTTTTCTAATATAATGCACTGTCTGTCTTGTGATCTCTCCATGTGATGTTGAGCATGATTTTATCCAGTGCACATTGCATGGTTCACAGTTTGAGGGCCAATCTTTTGGTTAGGTTCCATGTTTCAGCTCCATAGGTGACTATCGGGAGGATGCATTGGTTGTAGAACCTTTTTTTTAGGACTAATGGGATTTTCTTGTTCTTGAATGCTGAGCTTGCTCTACGAAAAGCTTGCCAACCTAGAGTGATTCTTCATCTGATTTCTTCTTCTTTTGAGGATTTCATGGAGATTCGTTGTCCTAGGTAGATGTAGTGGTCTACTTTCTTTAGCTCTGCGTTTTCGATCATTGTGTCTTTGTCCTCAACATGTTTGTTGTACATGACATTTGTTTTACTGAAGTTCATGTGAAGACCAACTTTCTTGCTTTCTTCTAGCATTTTGTCTAGTATTATTTGGAGATCATGAAGGTTCTCAGCAAAAAGGACAATGTTGCCAGCAAATCTGAGGTTACTTAGATATTTATTTTCCCAGTCTAGGTTTCGGAAGATCATCTCAAGACAGTCTGTGAAGAGTTTGGGTGAGCTGGTATCGCCTTGTCTTACCCCTTTTTCAAGCTGAAAGGGCCCAGACTCCTTATATTGACCATAAACACCTGAAAGACAACTCAGAAATGAGTCCTTTGTGGTTAATCATTAAAAATTGCCAGATGCTTTTTTCTAAAAAAATTAGTAGAAGACAGTATTAATGCTAGAATATTCTTTGCAAGTTCTGAGGTCAAAGTTTCACATTTAAGGATGATGCATTTACCTGCCTTGTTGATCAGAGAATTTGCACTATTTGAAACCAAAAAGAAATAGTTGAGAAATCTTTCTGCCATGTCTAAGTAGTCATCATCAAATTCACTAAGTTCCAGTGCCATTTCAAAGAGTTTCAGAGAGTAGAATGCCATCCAACCAGTGCCATCAGCCTAGAGAAAAAGAAAATGAGAGCATCTAACTGCTACATTAGCTAGAAGTAGACATTTTAATTATTCCTAAAAACATTTGTTCTCTGCAAAGTTTACATAGGTCAATTACAAATATGAGTAAGTAGACACAAACAAAAATATTAATATATTAAATGTGCCAAGATAATGCAGAAAAAATTATTATTTACAGTTTTAAACACTGACTTCTCCATAAGTTGTCTGAATTTAACACAAATAACAGAAAAACTAGTCAAAAATTGATAGTGGCTTATTTATTTATGAATTTATGTCCATTTTTATAACAAAACAACATTATCCTTAATTTCCAACAATTTCATAAGACAATATTCCTTGAAAAATATCCTTCTATCTTAATGCTTTAACTCTTACATTCCATGGTAAAAGGAAAATAAAGTTGTTGGTGGCTAAATACTGGTTTTAGTAAGTATAGTCCTACCTTGTCGGAGGTTGGACACTTAATGAATGAGTAATAAGAAAACTTGTGATGATAGAGTTAATATATTTTGTAGGTGTATAGAAATACTGATAGAATTTGTGCACACCATAGGTAAGTAGGTAGACACAAATATTAATATGATCTTTTCTCATGTGTCAAGTTCTTCAGATAAGAATGAAAGATTATATTTTTTTATTTATTAAATGCTTTTTATTTGTCATATACATGAGGAAGTTTACAAATGGAGAAAATGATTCACTCATGTCTATGTATCAATCACGTGATTCACTTATGTCACCTGAGCAAGTGAGTACCCTGGGGGTATTCCATATGATCGGTCGTAAACACTGATGTTATCCATACCAAGAAAACCACCACTATACAAATGTCCAGGACCAGGAATTTTCTTCGCGTTTATCCACCTTAAAAAATATAAAACACATTTTATTGTAAACATTTAGTGAATTTGTTTTATTAAAGATAAACTGGTAAGATAGATAAATAATAATTAAACATTTCTTTTATTAATTATTAAAAAGGAAATAAAGCAGAAAACATTGATAAATTGAATAATTTAAGACTGTATTTAAATAAACATGAGTGTGTGTAGATGTATATATGCAAACAGATATATATTTGTATTATCTAAGAGAAAAAAAAGATTTGCCCCAAATAACTAATATGTACTAAGTAAGATTATTTAAGAATCTGCATACTATAGCCTGTAATGGATAAAAATATTTACTCAATTTGATGAAAAGTAAAGAAATCAAGTTAATCATATCATATTACCAATACCAGGTATTATATAAATTTTGACAGCTACCATTGTGTATTGTGTACATGAGATCACTTCTGTTCCTAATCAATATCCAGAAATTCATATGAGGAAATATCAATGAATATCCAAAATTATGCCCTTTTTTTCAACTTACCAAGTATAATTTAATAAAAGTCGGTGAAAACATTTTTTCAGAAAATGAATATCTTTTTTTGGTGCATTTCTGTAGACATGGAGACAGGCCCATGCATGAACGGGAGGATTTGTGTCACTGAAGTCAAATTCATAGGCAGGTAACTGAAAATACAAACAGAAAGCAAATTTTATTAGTAAACATAGCAGGGCCTATCTGCCTCCAATGTCTGTGGTCAGTGTTCAATCACAAGTAAAAGCCAGGATCTCAAAGGCTGAATTTCAGAAGGGTAAGTTCTCCCCACTTAAGACTGACATAAGACACTCTTCCTCCCCAACTCCCATTTGGTCTTGTAGAAATACTAAGCAAAATTTAATAAATATCATAAATACAGATTTTGATTAAAGAGTGAAAGAGCTTATCAGTTATGGTTAGATTAAAGATTAACAACTGAAAGTCAGAGCAAATAACACATCTGTGGTTAATCAGTGGCATTTATTATCTAAAACCCAGCAAATTGTTTATGTTAAATTCACAAAAAATGTCAGTGTGCAATAGTATCTATTTTTTAAAAGGTCATACTAAATCCATTAACTTTCAAGATGTTCTGAATGAAACTTTATTTCACCCAGAAGTGAATATGTTTTCATCCCTTTTTGTCTGTCCTGTCACGGAAGCAAGGGATAAGAACTACATATCACAAATGAACAAAAAGTTCCATCCAAAATTCCTTGAAGGTTACCAGATGCAACATACATCTGAGTAAGAGCTGGTTGAAAAGGCCCCAAGCTCTAATATGGGGATAAAAACAACAAAGATGAAGATGTTAGTTTAAGAAGAAAAAAAAAAGTCATCGAGTAATAATACCTTGTCTCAGAAATTCAAACAGAAATCGTCAGATCAGTATGGACCTGATGTGATACTTCAGTTGATGTTCGGTTTTTATTGATTGTTAGGTTATGAATGTTCTCAGAATAAATTAAATGAAATAGATTATCGAATAGTATATAAAAAGGTTGACAATGCTCACCTGACCACTTGGGTGAAGGTAATTGTCAGATAAGAACAAAAGTAATTGTTTCTTGCTGAAATCTGGATCAATAGTGCTAAATGGAATCATGTGGAAGGCCAAATCCCAAGTGGCATACTGTGGAGAAAGAGAAACATTTAGAAAATTAGACTTCAACAGGGGAAGAATAAAATGTTTGTTGTGTCTTTGGAGGCACATATTGAATCACTGTAGCCACGATCACTGACCCAACCAAAGAACAAAAAACATGGTGGCTGGGTATTGAATCACCATATGAAACTGACAAGATGATGTAATGCTCTATGTAACCTTGTATCACTCTCCTAAGAGTCAGGGTGGGGTAGTAAATTCTAGGGTGACAGAAAGATAAGCATACAGAGTCAGGGTATGGTGACAAAAATGAAGCAACTAGGCTGCAGTGATTCATTTTTAGGCTGAGGTGACAATATCATAAATTATATTTCCAACTTTGATGAATTCATTCAGTTGATTTCTGTCCAATCAAAATATTTCCTGCCTTCATTTACAGAAGACATTAAAGAAAACTTTTTAGTGGAAACACAACTAAAGTCTATTAAACCAGTTTAACTAAATGCAACAAGCTACTCACAGTATATAGTTTAGGTCAATTTTCAAGAAATGTTGACCCCGAAGGCAAATTATGTAAATTTATATGCAAACAATGTTTATGGGGTATGAATCCAAA
>VCCN01004184.1:2978076-2989053 GCA_006491835.1 Architeuthis dux | reverse complement strand
TTTACCACCCTGGGCAATCTTACAGTAGATCCCGGTATCATACATTAATTCTTCTCTTTTAAGTACCAGATCTGAAATGTATCTCAGTAAGTTTAAACTGTCTATGGAAAAGTCTTTCCTAAAGATGACTTTTAGTCAAACAACAAAGAGTAAGCATGCCTCTGTTGCTAGTAACAAACCCAGAGAAAAATGTGTTTATTTACCAGCAACTATGAACTTGTGAAATGCATCTTTTCTATATTTGCTTTCTGGGTCTGCAGTCATAGATTCATTTTCAGTAAATATCAAATCAGGCGGTTGTCCAGTTGGATTGTTGTCAAATTTTACAAAAAATGATCCTTGGAAAAGATAAAATAAAAATATCTTAATAACAAAAAGTTCAAATCATATGGTGATTTTATCTTACTTCATACTGCAGATTTAAATTGTTTAATACATTTTATCGCACTGATAGCACTTTCAAAGTCATAAAAAGCAAATATCAAAAACAAGTTTTAGAAAATAAATCAGAAATCACTTCTTAAGTTTCCCCTTTATTTATATTTAGTATGGCTTGTGAATAGATGACAAAAAACACCTCCTATGGTAAAAAAAAAAAGAAAGAAGAATATCATTAAATATAAAAGATATGGTCCTTATTATAACTTTCAGAATCTAATTTTACAAATTTTCTATATTTTTATGAAAATTTGACAGTTTCTATTTCTGCATGGCATTTTCTATGGTCTGAAAAAGTATTAATGTAATCAAAAAGTATATTTGCAATATGTCGCAAAATTATAAAAAGTATATATATATCCACTATAGCTAAAAGTACAAAGCCACTTTTCAATATATAATTTCCGTTTAAATAATTCTCTAAATAAACAATTACAGTAACCATTTTGTTTCATTCCAAAATAATTGAAATAAAAAATGTGAAATATTATAGAACAAGCCTGGCTGCTCCAGAGTCAAACACTTTTGGAGATGTGTAAGACTTGTCAGTTTAGAGCAGGTGGTAACACACCAGGCTAGCGAACAGTAGGTCATGAGTTCAAATCACGGTAGGGGAATGGGGATTTTACATATCATTTTACTCCCTTGTTACATAGAAAAGTAAAGTCAACTCTAACTTTGTCCTGGAGTTTGACAATATTTCATTAAAACATCAGAAATACTGAATTCAAGTTTTAATAAACATCAATAGATGTGAAGTCTCTCTCAGCAACAATAATTGAAGATAGTTTGTTTAGTCTATAACATAAATTTGGAAGATTTTAACCCCTGTCTTTCTTTGTATTCTAATAACTTTCTAAATTTGAAATGGTTCTTCGGACGATTGAACTCCTTGTTATTTGTGTTGTAAACATGACGTTTCAGCCGATCCATTCTTCAGCCTTCTTCAGGTGTAAAATCTGAGTGTGATGGGTTAAACAGAAATTATGTTTAAGGGGGGTAGCCCTTATAGCGCATGGCCCTGGTGTTTCTGTGTCTTTGTTGTTGGGTTTAGATTTGTTGAGAAGTGGAAGCCACATCGGGTTGAAATCCGCACTTGTCTGGCTAATGCATTTAGTCAACATTTTGATGTGAGCTGCCTCTTTGATTTTTCTCTGCTTCCAACAATGTTCTCTGTCGATAATCTGGACTTCCTCCCAAAGAGGAAGATGCTTGCTGTTCTCTCTCCAGATGTGGTCGGCCATAGCAGATTTATCTATCTCGCCCCTGATTATGGCCTTCTTGTGTTCATCAAGTCTGACCTTGAGGGGGTGGCCCATTTCTCAATATTAATGACCCTTCTCAAAACTATAGAAAATAACTTTCTAAACTGTTCCATCAGTCAGTCATTCATTCAAGGTGCCTTGGACGAGATTAACCAAAGGACATTTTGAATTACCTCCCTTGGACTGACCATGCAACATTATTTCTAACAAATTGCAGTATAGTCCTGGCGCTGTAATAAGGTTCCATAGGGATTTTGAGTTGAATAATGAAACCAATTGGACTAGAGGGACCTTTAGTGAGTCAAAATATGTTGGATAGACATTCCAGATCAGTTGACAAAAATATTTAGTGCCATTTTTCATAATGGCAGATTTTCACTATGGTGCCCTAGTCAGAATTTTGTTTTTCATCAAATATGGGCATATTGTATATCATTAAAAAGGAAATGTTATGCTGATTAAAGTTTACAGGAGAATCATATGCCTCAGATCAAGTCATTTTCAGCTATTTACAATCATGTTTTAAAAATGAAACACCTGTGTGGACTGATAGCTATGACATAGGTACTTGAACACTGTGTTTAACTACCATATTTTATATCCGTAAGATCAATGATTACCAGAAAGGCAGCCATTATGGAAAAGGTGTCCTGTTGGTCATCCCATCTAATTTTGATCAGCAGGTTTTAGTGAGCTAGAAAATGCTTTCAAACCTAGTTTCCCCAGACATCTGTCACGGATCCTGGATATTTGACTCCACTAATAGCAAGTAAATTGAGAAATTAATTTAAGATATACAAGCATTCATTTTTTTAATTAATGATATTGAAGAGAATTAATTCATTATTTGTCAAACTGTTTTATTAACTCTTTCTTCCCTGATAACGCCTCTAGGCGTGATAATAAATTTCACTCATGCCCTGATCACGTGTAGAAATGTGATCTCATATTTGCATTATTTCCCGGGCCACAAAAAAAAAAGAAATTACTAAAAAAACATGTTTAAATTTAAATCATAACAATGCCAATCAATCAATAATACCTTTTTCAATGAATTTTTTCATGATTTTATTTCACTGGACTTGGAAGTGATATATTGGGAATAATCACTGAAAATTTGGCTGTCAGGGAGGAAAGAGTTAATGGGAAAATATTCAAAAGCAAAAAGGAATTTTGTTTCTTAATAAATCAAGAATAATTCTTTTCTTTAAAATATTTTTTTTTAATCTAAATAATTAAAATGGGAAAGAAAGTTTGTGTTAGTACTAAGCTTAAATTAGTACAGCACACAGGCTGGTTGATAGTTATTTACTAAACTTAGTTTATTCGGACACAAGGCCACAGTAATACGACACCCAGTGAGAATTGAACTCACTACACTAGCAAACTGGTCTGTGAGAAAAGCTTGCTAATCATCATGCAATGGTTGCTAACCAAAGCAAGTTTGGGCTATACATGAAGTTACGCCCCATTTAACATATGAATTTTCTATTTTTATGATTAAAAGTTTATGGTATCATCAACAGGATTCCATCCAACAGCATAATGTGTTCAATTCCTGATTTTTGCTTTAATGAACAATGTTAAATGACATAAGTCAAGAAAAGAACAAATTAATGTACAGTAAAAATTATTTCAATTAAAAACATATATAAATAAAGGCAACAGTCAAGTATTCAACCAAATCCCAATATTTTTCATCTAAAGTCGAGATCATGTAAATCTAAGTAAAAGGTATTTATATTTACTGTAATCAGAATAAAATGTATTACATTATTATACACTTGTGTGAGGGATGATATCAACATTATGTAACAATTTTTACCAAGCAATATCTTCATTGTTTTCATCACACTCTAATCTTCATCGGGTGTTGTGGCTTGCATCTAGTAATCCTCTAGAAACTTGAAATCCTTTATTTCAAACCCCCGCATTCAATCTTAAGTTATGGGTAGTATTTTTATCTTTCCTCAAACAGAAAAAAATGTTTAAGAAATAAAGCAACCTTCTGAATAGTCGATCTGCACTTGATTCTTTTCTTTCTTTTCTTTACATATCTTTATGTTTGGCTTTGATGTAGTGTAGCAATATCCACAACTGCAATGGCTCCATGTGTCCCTGAGAAACACAAACAGGAAAAGTCAGGAAATAATTCATAGAGTTTTTTCACAAACTGAAAATCTATTTAAGAATTCTGTTATTCAAACAAACAAAAAAGAAATCAAAGCAGATATTTAATCTGGATGTTTTAAAATAAATAAATCAAGAAGCTTTTTTCATTTTAACATTTTCCACAGATATGATTAGTTTCCCTAAAATACCAAAGTATTCACTCGTTTTCCAAACGTTTCATATCATTGGATTAAAGCAGTTTTGTAAAATTCCTAATTCAGGAATCAGGGTTGATATTTAACTGCTTCTGTCATAACTGAGAATAGATAGGGTTGCTATTGGGTTGATACTAACTATGAGTATAGTCAATTGCTCAATCTTCCTTATCGTCACTCCTTCGCATGCTCTATTGGAAACAAATCAAGATGACTGGTGATAGGACAAAACTCAGACCTGCAGTGATTCTCAGATCTATCATCAGTTGCTTTCAAACCAAATTTTCTCTCAGTGTCTAATCAGTGTAGATTTTTAAATGAGCAACATTTTAGATGTTTCCTTTCCCATTACTCTAGTGGGCAATTGTTGGGTTTGAAACTGTACCCCTATCTCCATGTTTTCCATTTTAACCTTATGCCATTGCTCTTCTCTGTAGCTATGCCCAAATCACACATTAAGAGATTGAAAAATTGGCTGTTCATAATAAAATTTTAAAAATATATGCAACAACCTCATGTGTGAGGCTCATTAATTTAACAATGGCGTCCTCTTTTTATTTGGTGACTATAGGCATTAGAGATTCTTGAACAAATGGGACACTGATGGGTATCATCAGGAATGATAGAGAAACAGTGTCAGAGTGTTACTGTTTTCACAAGAGTTTGTATAGTCTCAAAATGATAATCTACTGAGAAAAATATACTTTACCACAGCAAAAGGATCATGCGCAAGTATTACATAAGTGTTAAATATAATATAAATAATGGTGTACAATAGGATAAAGGTTATCTAACATAATGATGCTAAGAAAAGACAATGTTGCTAGATTTTATCCCATTGCCAAATTGCTGATAAAATCTAGTAACACAAACACACACACACACACACTCTCTCTCAAGACAGAGAGATTTATCACCAATACAAAACATGCTCATTCACTACTAACAACCTTCATTGATATAGAAACCTCAGTCCATGCAGACATCATTTTCTCAGACTTCCTTTTGAAAACAACCCAATAAGTCGAAACATGTTATTCTTTTCTTAGCATCAATATAAATAATGTGTAAATATAAAATATAATTGATATATATAAATTATTGTAAATTTGAATTGTAAAATGTAAACTGTAAAATATAAAATATAGAATATATTCAAGCAAATATAAAAATATACTTTACCACAGTAAAAGGATCATGAGCAAGTGTTATTGGGAAAGAACTGACGGCTTCAGCAGAGAGATGAACACTAAAACTTGTAGATTTGTCTAAAAACTTAGAGGAGGAAGTTAGTAAAAGGTCTGACAGTCCAGGGTTTGTCAAGCTCCTTACAAAAAAATCAATGAGACACAAGCATAAAGAAACCTTATCCATGGTAGACAGTGTAATAGTTTTTTCTTTTCTTAAATTACTACAAAGTAAAAATAATCAACATTTGCAATACAGCTCAATGGTAGGACAACAGGCTGGCAGATGATATGCCATTTCAAGTGCTGGGTTGATGAATCTCACTAACACAAATTCGCCTTTTTCCAATAAAATGTCATCTGATACTAGTAACAAGCCTGGCTGCTCCAGAGTCAAACTCTACTTCTATTTCCTTGCGTAGTTCTACTATAAATTTTGGAGGTAGGTAAGACTTGTCAGTTTAGCGCAGGTGGTAACACACCAGGCTATCACTAGGTCAGGAGTTCACAGTAGGGGAATGGGGATTTTACATATCAGTTTATTCCCCTATTTTTTGTGTGGATTGTTCTTGTTCTTGTTACATAGGAAAGTCAATTCTGACTTTGTATCAATAGAGCATAAATATCTATTTATGCCATGTGAATGTCTTCAGGTTTGAATTATTTTAACTGGAAAGATTAGAGGTCAATATTTAGTTATGTACATACCGTAGCCAGATTTGGGGTAGAATAGAAAGTGTTGCTGGACTCTTTCCTCGGTTGTGGATTGTGTAACGGCAAAGACACGTCTTGGGATCTTCCTTAGCAAATTCCATGTAAATATCCCAGTAGTCATGATCAAATACTCCTGATAAAGACAAATCATATATACAAAAACCAATACTTTTTGTTAATAATATTACAGACTTTATAAGTATATGGAAGTGAAGAAAGGAAATTTGTTTAAAACTAACTGATCATTAGAAAGTGCAATAATGCGAGAGATTTTGAAAGAGGAAAAAAAAATCTTACTTCCTTCATAATTTGCTGAGAAGCCAGGAATATTTCAGACATGTAAACAACAAAAGATCTGATACCAGAAACCTCGACAAACATATTAACTGAAATGGACAAAAGGAAAGCTCTGTCACTTAACGCATCTGCTGGGATTGAAAGTCACCCATTTCAATAATTAGACCTTGTGTTATATGCCTCATTATGTGGGACACGTGTCCTTTTTCTACTCACTTTATTGTCAGAATTACTAATCCATCAAGCAGCAAGCAACAAAATATTAATAAAAAAAACATTGACCTAACAAGTGAAAAAAATGAAATATAAATCTGGCATAGCTGACTGAAATTTTGACTTTAAAACAAAGTATGTATATGTTTGTAAAACTGACAAAATCTAAAATATAATTACCTATAAATATAACAATTATATTTTTAGTACATTGACATTTATGGGGGTCATGTAACACTAAATTCTCTTCTAGTCTAGTTAACAAAACCGTCCTTTTGTCACATTTTGCAAGACTAGTTTGGGCATGAGTGTTTTTAGGCTCTCAAACTTTTTGCCAACACACAGTTAGCTGACAGCCGTTTCATCATGCGGATTCTTCGCTGAAAACCTTTTTGCCGAAATGATGTTTCGCCGACTAGGCTTTTCACGGACTGACATTTTCCCCGAAATTTTTTTTTGTCAGAAGGATATTTTTATTTGGGTTTTTTTTTTTTTTACTTATGAATCTGCATGTTTATTGTCTCAAAATATTCATGTTTCATATTGCAAAAAATAAACTTAAAGTCAAGGTTTTAGTTGGTTTACTTTTATTATCAGCAAGACATCATTATGTCATAGTTGATGATTGACAGTTTTTTGATAAGTTAGCAAATAAAACTTTTATATACAAGTTTGTTATTTTCATAAGGTGTGGATCTCCTGCCAACTTAAATACTTAAAATATAGTAAAAATTATGCATTGATTACATCACCTGACTAACAAATCTTCACTAAAATTGAGGATATAATGCTTCCTCACTTACACTATGAGTGTAAACAAGAATTTTTCACTATAACATAGTTAAGTTTACTTAGTAAATACTTGCAAAATATTATTTTTACTTATTTTTTGATGGTCTATCTTTTGGCGAAAACATATTCATAAAATCTTTATACATTCCCGAAATACAACACAGCATACAAACAACATTATTTTACATCAATATAAGCAAGGATTACATCATTTTTAGTATATCTTAGGAATGGATAAAGATTTTCTGAATAAGTTTTCGCCAAACTATAGACCACAAAAAAATAAGTAAAAACAATTTTTTGCGAGTATTTACAAAGTAGTAAAATTCAACAGTGTAATAATGAGAAATTCTTGTTTACATTCATTGTGTAAGCGACAATGTTTTTACTATTCGTCATTAGCAAAATAATTTTACCTGATTATGGAACACAGAATCTAAGGGAGATAATTCAATGTATATTTATAGGTTTAAACCAGTGGTTCCCAAAGTGAGCATTGGACGGGGCAAGGGGGTATTAAAACACAAGAAAAATTAGTCTCATCATATCAGGCCCATCCTCCACTTTAATTATTTTTATATTAATCAAGTAATTTTAGATACTTTGTACAATTATATTTTTGGTTATAAAATAAATGCTTAAATTAACAAAATCTTTTACAAAATTTAATTTTCAATCTATCATATTTAATCGACTTTAGTGGGCGGTGGTAGTTTGAAAAAGTTTAGGAAACACTGGTTTAAACCAATATATTAAGGTTTGTGCAAAAGTTCCCAGCAGTCATTTTTAAAAACTAGTGATTGAATTCACAGTTGAAAACCAGTTTTACACTAGAAACTTTTACACACACCTAATATATGAATGTGAAGTTAGTATTGAAAACATGCCTTTAAAGTTTATGTAATAAAAACTTACAGTGCCTTATACAACTCATTTTTCTCAAAAATCTTAATAAATTGAATGTATATGTTCTGTAGTATTAACCTTCAACAGCAAACTTCAGCAATTCTTCTTTTCAAAGATGTAAATTGACCAATTTTATACAATAATAAATCATCTGTTTGACACTTTTCCACCATCTTTGAGCTGTCCATGTAAACCTACTCCTGCCAAATCCTTTTGTCTACATTATTTAATGATTAGATCTTCATGTTTTGTAGCTTATTTTCCTACACATGAATTTCCAGTAATTTTATGTACAATGTGCAGGATTTTCTAACAATACAATAACAATCCTAACTACCATATTTGCTCTGGCATATAAGGTGCGCATTTAAATATTTTTTACAAATTCAAATATTACACTGCTTCCAATGCACTGGTATTATAACTAAGGGGGCCAATCTACTGAAGCTCAAAATGGATAGCTATGGAGCTTGGATGAGTTGTGTTGAGTGGTAGTCCCCCAAATACCTTTTTAAAGCATGTGTCTTGTAGGCCAGCAAATACAGTATATTGTCTGCAACTTTGTTATAAATTCCATAACCATGATATGAGGATATATGTTAGACAAATAGAATATTAATACTTTACATAATAGGAATAAATGGTGCAAAAATGGGGTTGTATTTCTGATTTTGGATCTGTTATTAAAATTATTTGGAAAAATATCAGCTGAGAAACATGAAATTTGACATTTGAAAGTAGTTTCTCTGCTGCATATTTTATAACTAGAATGTTTTTGCAAACTCCAGTACAAAGTCTGGAGTTGACTTTGTTTTCCTACTGTAACACAAACAAGAACAACAAGAACAATCCTCACCAAAATTAGAGGTGTAAACCGATATGTAAAAATTCACATTCCCCTACCGTGATTTGAACTCACTACCAACTGATTGCCAGAAGGCTGTCTTAGTGACTGACCTAAATTGACAAGTTTTAGATATTAACGAAGATCTATCATACAGATACGCACAGGCTTATTTCATTCTAATAAATAAATACATTTATACAAAAAAAATATATATTTTTATAATTTTCTATTTATTATATATACAATACAAAAGTTGCAGTAATCATCTTCAGTCGGAATGGAGTTTGACCCTGCAGCAGCCAGTCTTGTCACTAATATATTTGAACTTGAAAAGAAGAAATATGAACAACTTCCAGTAGTTATTTCCAAACAACTCTGATTTGATCAAATTTAGGCAACATTGAAACTATTCAGAACTTGAGTAAACTATACTTGGGGAATACTAAATGCTGTAAGAAAATCGTAATTGTCCTCAAAGATTCTTGTCAAATAAGTTGGTCCTGAATGCTAGATTATGTGCCCTATTAGGGGACAAAGACTGGTCCCTGGTGGTAAATGCTACTGATGTGACTGATGCATGGGAGGTTTTTCATAGGTATTTAAATTATATTGTCAAAAAGTGTGTACCTTTGGTTAAGATCACGAATCATAGTAAAATAAATCCCACATGGTTCAATGTAAAAGCTAAGAGGTGTGTGAAAAGGAAATATTTTGCATGGAAGAGAAGGAATGCAGCGAATAAGAAATTATGAATTGCCAAGAAGCAGTATGAGAAACATCTTTGCGAAAGGGTTAAGAAAAATCCGAAGGCTTTCTTCATGTATGTAAACAGTTAGACAAAGTCGAGAGGAGCAATCTCTAAACTTAAAACGGAAAAAGGTCACAATATAAATGATGACCAGGAAATAGCAAAGGGACTAAATCGTTTCTTTCAATCTGTATTTGTTGAGGAAGATAATAAACATAAAATCACGTTTAATGATTTTATGCATCGTATCTATGGCGATGGTGTGGCAGATCCATTTGAATGTAGTGGACAGTGTAATGTTCTTGTTGTGTTTATGTGCCTTTGTTGTTCTTTCTGTGGTAGCTATGTGAAATTAGAATGCATTTGATTCGTAATCTGTTTAAGCATGTTAAGAAAGGATAAAACGAAAGACACATGTTAATCAGAGCTATGCCTGTGCTGGACTGAGCCTTCCCTACTTCCGGTCCGAGCTTTCTGGGACCGGAAACGGAATGGGGGCTGCTGGGTGTTTAAATTACTTGCTGTTCATTTGCAGAATTGTTTATGTTTGCAAGTATCTGTTTGTCTGTACTGTTATGTAGTGTTGCTTTATCAAGTAAACGATCTTAGTGCATTATTTTGTTATTATTCGTTTTGTATTTAAATTCTTTTTTTTTTGTGTGTGTGAGTGCTATCATTTTGCTTTGTATTTTTAAAAAGAAATGGTTTGTTGGTCTTATGTTGGAAACGATTGAAATTATATGACATCACCCAGATTGAATTTTAACCACCATGTGTTCCGAAGTGAATTTGGGTCACTGATCCTTTTGCCATCTTGATTTTTAGTACCATGTGCTGATATTTCGATTATTTCTTTTCTCCTTTTTCTTTGTGTTAGCTGATGGCATGTTATGTTGATATTTGTGGCTGAATGAATCATTTTGTATGTGTGATGTCGAGATATCTTTTTTTTAGCTGGCGTGTTCGCGTGTTCAGCTAGGTTTTGTTTAAGGAGACCAATAATTTTTGTTTTGGGGTCTGCTTTAGTTTGTGTATTTGTTGAAATCATTTAAGGGGACTGATAATTTGTTTTTCTGTCTGTGGATCTGCTTTTGGTTTTTGTGCTTCGAGTGTTGGCTGGCTTGACTGTTTCATTTTGTTTCTGTATTCCTCGGCAAAGTGTAATTTCTTTTTCTACTTCATCTGTGTTTTGCTGTGTGTAAAAATCCTCAGATAAGCGCCATTGTATGTATGTTGCATGCCA
>VCCN01004184.1:2909211-2938424 GCA_006491835.1 Architeuthis dux | reverse complement strand
TGTACTTACTTGGAAGTCTGCTTTCTGTTCATCAATGGCAACATTCCTCGAACAGACATCTGTTTCTCAAACAATTCTCTTTCTGGTCTAGATTTTGGCACATTGAGTGGTTGTAAGAGCATTCGGCCTTGGTCAGGAGGTTTCATCAAAAATGACTTGTCTCGACGAGTCAAGCGACTTACTATTCGGTTAACGGATGAATCCACATCAGATGCCATGGTTAGGAAATTCTGGAGACAGAAAATATGAATCAAATGCAAGATTGTAATTTATTTATGACTTTTATTCAGAGCAGTATTCTAATATCTGTTTTTTTATTTTAAAACTTGATAATATCAATCAATAAATTTAAGCAACTTTCCTAAATAATTATTTATTATCAAATATTATTTGTCCAGTTTATATGCTAAATTATCTCTCTTAATCTCTTCTGGAACCTATAGCAAAAATGTTGTCATGTTTTTTAGTTGTGGTCTTTTTATGGAATTTAATTTCTCCAGGGATTTATCTTTTTTCTGTTTAATATTTATTGAGATGTCAAAAAATTAAATAAAGGGGGATTTTGCATAAAGAAATATATTCCCACTAATTTTTTCTACAAAGTGACCTTTTTTTGAATAGCTTCAGTAATCAATGAATAAATCCTAAATGTTTTATTAAATTTCATTAATTGGTTGAATTTTAGTAGATTTTAAAAACAACATGCGAGTGTATATTTGGCACTGAAAATTTTCCAATTGATTTTCTATGTTTTTTAAATTTTATTTTATTTAATTAATTTTACATATGTAAAAACAAATTTACAAAAACAAATACTGTATTTACTTGTCTATAATGCTAGAAATTTAATCTAAGACCTAAGGTCAAAATGGGGAGGGATTGCATTATACTCAAGTGTAAAAAATGATAACATTATATTACTGATTTTTAGCTACAAAAATTCTCTTTCTGGTCTATTATATTTGAGTTCGCATTGTACTCAAATAAATACAGTAACTTTGTTTCTCTATAATAAAAGAAAATATTTTTATATCAGATAATTCAGGGTTAAATAGACATCATAAAACATCCCCACTTACTGCAGAGACAAATGTGGTAACAGACCTCCCAATCCCACCTACTTTGAACACAAGAAGATTGGCTGTAGCAATAGGCATATTTTTTACTGCTTTTTGAAAATTTACGATAGGACAGGCATTTACAATACGTGTGTTTTACTTCATAATCCATCTTAGATATACCGAGATTGAAAGGCACAGGAGAACTCTTCCTATCTAAGATGGAAATAACACCAATTCACTGAACTATACATTGAACTTAGTGCTTTAAGTTACAAATCTACTATGAATTAGAAATCTTTTACTTTTTATATTTAATAATTGACCTTTATGATTTTACCCAGAGTAGGCAGTGCCTACTTTGTCTACCCAGACATCCCATCCCTGGTTTTGAGTATCTTCTTGGCACCAAAGATGCTGAAGCTTTTCAGTTTGATCTAAGCTAACAACAAAATCGTAAGAACATCATAACTCGAAGAGGTGGTTTTTAATCGAAACTGATGGGTGAGCCATGGCAGTTAAACAGTATTGCTTTTAAATTACCCAAAACCGTTTGCCTCAGTAAGCAACTGATGATCTTCTGAGTTACACTTGTAATTTCAGTGTAAAAAATATTGCCTTTCTGAGTACCTTTTTCTAGTAGCCGTATAAATTATTTCTTCCTCTTTGTAAAATTACTATATATATTTCCTTCTAAGGAAGTTATGTGTCATTAGAAAAATTAGAAAACTGAACATAAGAATTTTAGAAAGAGGTAATGGTAGTAAAGGATGGGAAATGAGGCAGAAGACACGGACTACAATGACGAACATGTGGTCACATCAATGCTCTAAGAAGTAAGTAAAATTTGTTTTTCTTAATAACATTGTTTCATAGAACTTCATAGTCTATATATAGTGGAGTACTTACATGACTCTTTCTAGAATTTTTTGAATCCAGCCCCTCTACAAACATTATACCTGAAAACATATACTACTTCCAGTTAAAAATTGATGTGCATCTGTTCCACCAGAGCTGATAATTGGTTTTCAAATTACAGTATTTCACTTTCGTCACAAAGAAGGTCTGTCATACAGCCTTTTGTTTGCTTTTCAAATTGATTCTTTCTTAACATGAATTTGTCTGAATAAGTTACCCATGAAATCTGTTTGGAGAGCCAAGCACCAAAGTTCACAGACTAAAATGACTAACTTTTATCATCTTTCTTTTTTTAGGTGCCTCTGGAGGTCACTTCTAAATTCCAAATTCAAGAGGTGTAAATATTTTTTCTTCCCCAAATGACTGAATTATTAACCAAATGACTCAGATTTGATTCCTAAAAATCAATGGCTTCCTTCCTAAATTTGAATATTTGATGTTTTATGGGTGCATATCATTTTTAAAATAAGCTTTCATGAAATAAGTACATCAAGATTTTGACCATTAAATGTATGTTTTTAACACACCCTCTAAATATTGTGCATATGTGGGTTTTTTTCAAATTCTTCTGTTTTCTTCAGTATATGTTTGACGGATAAGAAACTTCTTGATCTTGTCTAAATTCTTTTTAGCAGTTGTCACAATTTGGGGATTTTCATCTGCAAACCTCCTCAGAATAGTAGTATCAGGGACAGAACATTTTGGAAAGTTGTATCTGCATTTTTCTACAATGAGCTCTTCATCTTCTATTTTCCCATCATCAATACCATGTCCTTCTTGATGGTTGATATGAGTGGTACCTTTTTTGTTTTTGTAACATGCATGTCTATGAAGCTGATATCTGATGAGATGACTGTTTCTTCCTTTAAAGTCCGGATGTTTAGAGTCCGCAGATATTATACTAGCAAAGTATTCCTTGTACGCTTCATGTAACTCACAACACCTGTACTTAATAGTGCAGATCACATTATAATGAAACAAGAGTTAACATATTTTGTTTATATTTTTCCGATTGGTGTCAGAACAACCCTTTTTATTAAACTTCCTCAACACAGCTTCCCAAAATTGTTAAAAGGAAAATACAAAATTTGATAAAAGTTTTTCCCAAGATATGTATTTGATGCAAGTTTCAAGAAAAATGGGTCACATCCTTGCTACTGGATAACGGCTTGTTATGCAAAATATGCTAATATTCTAACAATTGAATAGAGATCCTTTAATACAAGGATTCCCAACCTGGGCTAAATCTCGCCTACCCAGGGGGTAAATTTGCTGATTCTGGATTTGTACATATTTTAAAAAATTTATAATTAAATAAATAACATTGTTATGTACTATTATTATTGTTATTTGAACTTAAAATAATAATGTTAAAAACAGTATTTCCCCTTTGTAGGTTGCTTTATTATGATATAAGTGTAAACTCAAATTACTGAGCAAAACAGGGTGGGGGTAATTTTACTTTTGAAAAGTTGCCAGGGGGTAAACAGAATGAAAACCCCTGCTTTAATATATCTTTAAAGGTCATATTGAATCACTGTAGCCACCACCAGCCAGCCAGCCAAGTGGTGATCTTCCCTTTCTACTTGTCTGTGTGTTTGTTTGTTTGTCCAGGCACTCATGGTTACATCTGTTGACTTAGAGCCTTGAAAATTTGCATGTGTACTCCACTAGACACCTAAAAAAAAAGATTTTTCTTCATTTTTGTTTAAATTCACATTTTTCACCTGTTCTGAATTGTGAAGCAACTAGACTACAGTGATTTATTTTTAGGCAGAGGTGGCCTTATATATTTACAAAAATATTATTTTATATATATATATGGACAGACTGAAAAACATAGACTGATAGCAATAGATATTCACTAGTTTACATCTGACAAAAGATCAAGGGTTTCCAACCCTTCAAGGCCGCAAATCAATAATTACCTGGAGCCTGTGGATCCACCCCCAGGCAGTACCTCCCCATAGCACTAAAAGGGGTAGGGTCAGAGATACACTATATCTTTGGCAATATCCCAGGAAACAAGGTAATTCCTGGATAACCCATCAAGAGAGATCACTATCAATGTTTTACCAGCTCACTAAATCACAACACAACAGGTGATGATAGATAAATAGACAGACAGATATCAACATACTGGGAAGGAGGGGTGGATAGATAGATAGATAGATAGATAGATAGAAACAATGACAGTTACGAATATAGATTGACAAACAGATAGTTATAAACTTAATATAAACTTCATAATGCAAACTATGGTGGCAGATTGGTACTTCTAGAGCTCTGTTCCAGATATATATCTCAGAATTTCAGTGGCGAAACTACCATTGCGTTAATTTACTTTCATTTGTTCCATAACTGACTTATATAACAATAACATTAACCCTCAACATAACACTAACCTCAACTTATATCCTTTGTAGTTAAATTTAATAAAATACAGTTTTTAATGGTCAAGTTTTCGGCTTTCATTTGTTCTGTAATTGACTTATATCCTTTGTAGTTAAATGTATTGAAATGTTAAAAAAATATAGTTTTAAATAGTTTACGCCGCTTCAATACATTAGGTGTCCATACAGTGACCGAGTTTACGCGGCTTCAATATATAATTGCCCATAGATGGATAGACATGAACATATAGAGATAGACAGACAGATATATATAGACCAACATATATAGACTGACAGACAGTACAGATATGAATAGACCAACATATATAGACTGACGACAGATAGATGATAAACAGACCAAAACAGAGATAAATAGATTTTCATTTTCCAAGTCTATATTCTGATCCTCTCTCTCTCTCTCTTTAATTACCATAAAACATTTTTTTATAATTCTGAACGGGGGAAATCTTTTCTCTTATCTCGAAAATTAAAATACATGATTTTAATTTTATTTACATTGCATTGCATACCTTTGAATTCAAAAGATTTGAATTATTATTTTCATTTTTATTCATTCAGTAAACAATTTTTAATAATTAAAAGTACTGAAAAAGCAAAAACAAAACATCTCTTACCCGCTCCTCAAACTTAATGGGATCTTGAAATTTCACTTGTAAACAACAATACGAAAGATTGTTTTCTAAAAAGAAAAACAAGGACCTTGCAACCGACAGCGACGAGGTAGTAAGTATTGTTGCTAGGCAACCGAACACGTAAACTTGCCGGTAAGGTGATTATCAGCTGACTTTATGCGTTGGTTCTCCTTGTTAAAATAAAATTCTCCTTTTAAAAATTAAATTAAGCAACCTGAAAATAAAATATACTTAGAAACATTATCCCCGCTCGCCAGAGGATATTACAAAACTTTAAATTGTTTACCATGTGGAGTCAGTTAAAAAAAATTAGTAAAGGGAGATAACTTTTTGCACACATTTTTTTTTTGTAACATATAATTGGAGCAGGTGTGCCAAATTGGTACTTATGAGTCCTTGCGGTACACTCGGAAAAATTGGTACACTTTAGCAAATTCTTTTCAAATCTATATTTTTATATAATAGTAGGGCAAAATATTAAAATATATTTCGTTTCACTTTCTGTACACAAAAGGACTACTGTCAGACACTGACTGTAATGGAACCTGTGTGAAAAATGTTTAACAAAATGAAAGAAAAGCTTGATTGAAATGAAGATGAAAATGAAAATGAAGCAGTTTTTTAGTATTAGAGTTAAATTCTACGTACTTTTTTTATTTAGTACTTTTACGGACGATTTGGTACGCTTTGGCCCTAACCTTTTATACATTTGCTAAAATCTCTGTGGCAGCCCTGATTGAGGTATCGGTGCCACGTTGTGAAGTGATGTTTAGCATTCTACTCACGCAGATCATTAGTGAATTTGTTCCTTACTGGGCGCTGTACCCTTATGGCTTTGGGTCAGGCTAAAGTAAGCTTAGTAAATATCAATAATTTAGGAATTGCCAACATCAACAATATTCGCTCAGATAGTGTAAATGGTTAGCACATCTGCCTCACACGCAAAATGTCCCAGGTTCGATTCCCGGTATGAGTGACGAGTGTGGAAACTCTTCATTAGGACAAATTCCCCTGTGCACTCAGCAGCTAATGGAGTACACTCTAAGCTGTGTCATTAGGGTGGAAAAGAAAAAAGGTAATGCTCCTAGATCAGAATACTGCACAAGCATTACCCTACACAAATTGTTGGACATAAACCAGGCTTCTCTCTCTCTAAAACCAGTTCTCACTTATTTGTAAGTTATCAAAGTTAAGCAAATCTGTGGCTAGCTAACATTTGAATGGATGACTAAGGCAATGATTATTGTCCCCTCATTTGTTTTTTCAGGTATATGAAAAATAAAGCCTTAAATTATTATTGAAAGAATAAAGATTAATTAAGATAGTTTTGTTTTGATTAATGTTATAGATTTCCTGTTACAGTACTAAAGAGAAATATTTTTTTAAAGAACAGAAATAAAAAAAATAACAGTATTCAGTACCAATGGCTGGGAACAAATTCATTAGGTAAACTATTGCTAGTCAATTTGATTACTATCTCCCTTAATATTGTAATATAGTAAATATCAACTGTATTTAATACTTTAAAGAAGAAATTTAATACTTTAAAGAAGAAATTTACAACTTCTAAATTTCTCAAAATCTTCAATACAATAAGGAAGATTGACATAAACACAAACTTTCTCAGATTTATATTAGATATAGATAGAGAAGTAGATAGAGATTATAATTAAGTTGCAAACCACCTGGATTTTTTTTTTTTTTATTACATTCTTTGAGTTAGCGAATTTTAAGGGTACCTTAATTCAAAACCTCTGGCTACAAAACATTGTTTGGGAGGAGGGGGTGGTCCTACACACTAATTTTCTCAAATATATATTAGATAATATTAAATTGCAAATCACCCGGATTTTTTTTTTGCATTCTTTAAGTTAGCGCATTTTGGGGTACCTTAATTCAAAACCTCTGGCTACAATGCTCATTTGGGAGGAGATGAACATATGCATGCAAACCTTCTCAAATATATTATTAAATATAAACACACAGAGACAAGTTGGCACCTTATGTATCTATTAGTAGTACTCTAGTATGAATAATTGGAATTATTTACCTCCTACTCACCACAATACTACATAAAACACTATCAAATGTATCATTTTTATTTTTTGCTTTCCTCTCAACAATTTATGAATATGAGTTAAAAATGGAGAAAACCCATAAAAAGTTACTTTTTAAGATTGAAAAATTGCTTTTATAAAGCCAATCAGAAATTGTGATTTAATAATTTTATGTGGATGAATAGAAGTTGCTTCTACTTATTGACGTAAAATTAGGGTTATACTTTTTATATCCTTCCACCCTTCCGGCGTCTAGGGGAGATAACTCCTTTGGTCAAATAAAGATATTTTTCATTTATTTTATCCGATGAAGTATTTGAAATCATTATTATTAATTTTTAGGACTACTTTTTACTTACAGTTTAATTTTATGTATATATATTTATATTATTTACTTTTTCCGAGCTCAATGTTTTAGTTGCTTTTTTATTCTTTTTTTAACCGACCAGCCTGAGTAAAAGTTACGATAAAATAAATTTCCTTTTCACGGATTAAAGATAGTTTTTAAAGTTTATAAATATAAATGAAAAACATCTTTATTTGACAATCTCCCCATGACGCCAGAAGTGCGGAAGGGTACAAAAAGTATAACCGCGTAAAATTATTAAATCACAATTTCTACATGAAAGCAATTTTTCAATATTAAGGCAGTTAAGAAGTATAGAGTTGAATAACAATTAGTTCCTTTTAGTTTTTCAAGGTTCTTCCACAAGATTTCAAGTTCTTTACATTGTAGGTTTCAACTATGTACAACTCAGAATACAGTGTTCTGTCAATCAGTTGAGATATTAAGATATCAAAGGATGACCAAAGAGTTATTAAAAAAATACTCCAAGAAGCTGAACATCCCTGCCATCCAACATCCTCCTTGGACAAAGTATAATAGTTGTCCGACAACATTCTTAGTTTGTTGAATACTGCAATTAAAACATTTGGATCTTTAGAAATACCCGTGATGTGACTATGAGAATCTAATTTTAAAAGTTTCAACTCAGTTTGACGATTTCATTCTGTGCAGTTAACTGTTAGGCCACCGCACCTCCCTCAGCTGACTTCCTTGCCCAGAAAAAAGTATTTTTCTGTACCAAAATACATCATCGAAACTAGTTGACTGATTCAACACTAATTTTTTTTTGTGCAGCATCTTCCTTCAAAAGCTTCTTCAGTTCATCATTTTCAAGTTCTGAGATCTTCTAGAACTTTTTTGTCCTTGAGCTCAAAATTTCCATTTTTAAACTTCATAAACCTGACACGTGCTTGCACCTAATGCATTATTACAATACAGTTTAGTGATCCACTGCACTTTTTCCAAAATTGAACAGGAAGAGTAAACAGTATGGAATGTGGATTTTTACCAAAATAAAGTAAAATTATCACTTTTCTGCAAATTATTCTTAAAGATTATGTACAACAAGGAATAAAGATCTGAGTAAATTTCAAAGACACTTCTATAGATTTCTCCAATATTGTGCAAAAGATATTTATGGGAACTTTTGCATCAGTGTAATAATATAAGACAAGGAATAAACATTTTAAATCCAACATACATATGTGCGTGTGTGTGCATATAAATAGGGAAAGAGACAGTTACATCAACTGGAATAACTCAAAGGTTTTTATACATAGATTCAATCGGACCATTTTTCTCACACAACCTTTCGATTGCTGTACCCTCCAGCTTTCTTCAGATGTTTGTCATATTCGATAACACTCTCAGAATTTTCAGTCGAGCCCTCCCCATCCCAATCCGCGGCGATAGACCGTTCTCACTCTACTGTCTATGCCCGGATGCATCTTGTATTAGACCATCTTTTTTCAATACTGAATAAGACAAACACCTGAGGCCAGAGGGTAGAGTGGCCATAATGCTGTGAATATAGAAACAACCAAGAGAAGGACAATAGTCCGAATAAATCTATTTATAATGATAATTCCTCATCACAAAGATTCAGACAGAATTTATCAAAGGTTTTTGTTTTGCACACGAGCAATAACCCCAGTCGTCAGGTTATAAGTATTTATTGTAAAAAATAATAATAATAATAATAATAATAATAATAATAATAATAATAATAATATAAAAATAATGATGGTAACACAATAAAATATCCAGATGAGAGTTTTAATGCATCAGAATTTTTTCATATGAAATGTTCCTCATTTCTTTCTGATTCTGCTCTTTCTTTCCGAGTGATGAAAGATTCATAAAGCCACGGCTGGTGCAAAAACGGTGCTCCTTTCAAGTTGCAGACTTTGAAACGTATTGCGCCATGAGCAAGTGCCAGTCACATTTTCCATCCACGTCTCAACATAGGATGACACCTGCAACGCAAGATTCTCAGGCACCGAAAAAGAATAAATGGCATGTCTGAATGTTTCCTGTCCGGCATTTGATGTGAGCTCTTTAGGGTTTTTATCACAGATATGTGATGAAGAAATGTTGGAGTCTGTAGAGATCGTCCCTTTGTTCAGCCTGTCACAACACTGACACACTCGGGGCATTCGTATGTGAGCAATCACTTTATATACTATCAGAGTATTGATTTCTAAAGAGTTCCCTTCGTGTTCATTAGACCGACTGAACCAGTAGACAGCTGGGTACCCCAGCAGGATACCTACAAGGGTTGTCAGGTTCAATGAAGCAGGGAACAAGATTTCATAGTTATTTTCACTGCCACCATTACAGAAAGCTAAAAGGTCCTCAAGAATTTCTGGAATGTTTCCATTTAGCATATCCAGCTGTTCAATAAGTTTTGGTTGCTTGTTGGTTTTGGAAATGTCTGTAAAGACAATAGTTCTTTCGTTAAGTACACGTGAGAGGTGATCCCGTAGAGCAGCCATGTTGCACAGCAACACATCTCCTCCAACCGAGAGGATAAGAAAAGTAGTTGGTTGGGAAACCTGGTGTAAAAGCCCTTGTTGTAGAAGGTCAAGCATCAAGCGCAACATCTGGTCGGGTTTCACTGAGCCGTAGTCAAACAAGAAGCTTGGTTTAACGCCACAATTTACAGCAGCAATGTCAGACATGATCTGGTAGCTGAAACGGACAACGTTTCGGCTGAAATGTTTCTGGATGCATTTCTTCCATTCTTTGACAATGGTTGCAGGAAGTAGTGAAGACGATGTTGTCACAAGATCAGGCTGCAATATAAAGAAAGAGAAAATTTAAGAACAAATCAAAAATACATAAAAGTAGGTAGTCCGTTTTTTTGGCAAACACATGGCAGTACGCTAATATTTCACTGTCTCTCAAGTGTTCATTCTCCATAATTTTGACTAAGTACAAAACTGTTATGCATGCCATAGTAAAGAATGTCCAATTCTGAATCTGTTGGTGTTTTATTTGTCATTGTTTGACTTAAAATGAATTTTACAGCGAATTTTCAATTTAATGTGTTTACAGCGCCCAAACTATTTTGTAACAGTTTTTTGCTGTGATCGAAAAAAAGGTGTCTAAAAGATGATTTTTTTTCTCAGCTGAGACAGTTATATTTGATTTTGCTCATCTATGACCAACATCTACCCAGAAGTTATGGCTATATTAGCATGAAATTTGCTGTGAACATGCATATTTCTAAGAAAAACTAACATTACTGATTCAACTTGTATTAATAATAATATCACCAGTCCATATTTAGTATATTAAAACTGAACTTTTACCAACAAAATTATATCCAGTTGTACTGAATACAGAATATTTCTAAATTTATAGAGTGGATATAGTATGTAAGTGATCTACATATCTTAAAAAGTTATTAATAGAACACATTGATGCTCCCAACTTTGTTGAGTGAATGAATTAAGCAGGCCTTGTTTTGCTCAATGCTCTGATCAAATGAGAACTTCTGTTAACAGTGTAATATCTCAATCTATGAAATTAAAATTATTTTGATATCTCAATATTCAAGATTAAAATTATTTTGCTATTTTAATATATGAGGTTAAAATCATGTTGCTATCATATTATATAAAATCATGTTCCACAGCTCTCAGGTAAGGTCCCAATTATTTTTCAATTTCCTCATTTTCTTTTGACCTCATCATATGGTCTGCTGATGCCACATCTACTAATTAAGAGAGTATTCTTTCCTAGTCTGTTTAGGTCTTTCCTAGTCTGTTTAGGTCTTGTCTCCTGGCTTGGATAAGCTGAGCTGCTTGCATTTCAAAGTCCCAAAATATTTTATACTTCTTGTTCTCAAAGACAGGTTCTAATTTGTATTTATATTATTATTAGTAGTAGTATTAGTACTACTGCTGCTACTATAAGTAGAACACAGAAATTCTTTTATACTAGCTTTACTCCATCTTTTGACCACAAACAGATTAATTTAATTTTTTGTTTTTGTTCTTATTACTTTTTAAATTCGGCATTGCTACATCATCAGAACATAAAATTCTATTTTATTTACATCAGTTGCATCCCTTGGCGTGACAGAGTACAAAAACATATTGCTCATTATTATGTGTGGATTATTATTTTTTAATACTAGCTTTACTCCATCTTCTTATTGTGGCTTTTTATCATAACATTCTGGTTTGATAAACTCTTTTGCCATTAGAACAAACAGTGAAAGATTGGAAATACAGAAGTTGCTTCTGATGAGATGTGAACTCGTATATACCAACTTTTGTTAAAACGGTAAAATCTGTTTGATACCGTTTTTTTGCTTTGTGCCGCCAGAGAAAGAAACCGATAAAAGACACTCTCTTTCCTTATGGATATTAAATATTACACCCAAAGAAGACTGTAGAATGAATCGTCCAAAACGTTGTGTCCACATCAAAGATGGGAAGAAGAGATTAGATTGTCCGAACAAAAGTTGGTATGTTAATGACTCTTCTCAAAATTATAGACAATACTTGAACTCATATCCAATACCTCAGGAGCCCATCTTTCTTGGATGTTACCTTAATCACTTCAGCCTGGAAGTATTTATGATTAAGCAGACTACAAATCTGTACCCCTCCTCTCCAATTCTCTGTCATCCTTGTTTTGTAGTCAAGAAATATATTGACCCAGAGTGTTGTGATAAAAAGCAACATTATGATGGAGTAATGCTAGTATAAAAAAACATATTTTTGAGTAGGTCCCATATTTTTTCTACCAACATTATGGAATATTTTATAGTACATATGTTAAAACTGATTAATTTGTAAGCCTGCTGAAAATAAAAAATTTTCAACATTAACTTTTGGTGAACTTTAGAACCTGAAAAATAGCCTAAATTTGTTCTCAATTACCCATTCTACAGTATATTTCAGATATGCCGTTATTTTTGACTGCTCAAGTAAACTAGTAATAATGATGATGATGAAAATGCTTCACCAAAAATCACAAAAAATAACATAGAAAACCAGGAATAGAACATTAACTAATTCATTTATTAATGATAAAAGAAAAAGAATTATTCACATAGTTAAACAGGAGTTTCAAATTACCTGAATTCTTAGATGAAGTATTTTCATTATAAATTTTTAATTAGTTTTTCATCATCTTATTGCTAGTTTTTATCACAACATTTAAGGTTGAACATCCTCCAACACTTGACGCAAGCAGAGTGAAATTCGAATAAAGAAGTGGCCTCTAGCAAGACTTGAATTTGCATCTCATATTCCAGGAGCTTGTCATATGGATTATGCATTAACCAATTCAGCCACGGAGGCAAATAGCTACACAGCAGGGGTTCACGTCTACAGTCATACTGCCACTCCTCATCTCTGGTTATTCACACAATATATATTATTTGTTTACTACCTAGTGGTAGTAGTAGTAGTAGTGACAATAATCTTAAATTACAGAGGAAGCCGTTTATTATAATCATGGATAATGTTATATTGTTATCAAAATCAACTGAAAAAAAATATTTATTTAAAATGAATAGATTTTTTTATTAAACTATTCGGTTAAGATTTACGTGACAGAAGTAGCAAATTCTCCTAGAAGAAAATGTTTTCAATCCATTAGACCCTACAACCATCCGTAAATTTGTTAGTTTTTAGAAAAAAAATGTTTTCAGGTTTCAAAAGGGGGGTTCTCTTTACAATATAACTATAATGATAAAGTGGGTACATACTTTCCGCCATCTTACCAGAGGTAGTGACAACAATTTCCGTATTACCATCATGGCTTCTACCTACACAGTGTGTCGTCTGCATCCAACATGACCAACAAACTCTTGAGTTTTTCTATTTATTTGCAAACATGGTCGCTACTTAAGAGCCAATACAGCATATAATGATTAGGGTTAGAGTTAGGATTATGGTTTCTTATTTCCCAATTATTTATCAGTGTTATTTTGTCTTCATATTTTTATCCCCCCTGTACTTCTAGTGAGATGGCAGAAATGTTGTGCCCACTTTATCATTGTAGTTACATTGTAAATAGAAAAAAAATGTAAAATAATATTCTTATGCATACATACAAGATTATGCAAAAGTTTACTGAGGCCGCTTAGCGCATTCTTTATTTAAATTTTAAATCTATATAGTAATAGAATTTTAATATATTTATCATATGTATATAAAGCCTCTTTGCCTTATTTTTTGGTTTTAAATTTAGGTAAATTCTATTTTTCTCAAGAAAATTTGATTTGTGGAATTATTTCCTGGACCCCACCCGTCACATAAATCTTTACCAAATATTTATATTAATCATTTAAAAAATTGTTATAACAATGAATGTAAATTTATAACAATGAATAAGTTTGTGCTTTTGATTACATTTGGGGCTATTGTTACCTTTCCCGTTTCAAAATGACCACCGCTCCAGCCGAATTTAAAGTCAAAGAAGCAGACGACAAGATTCCTCAGAACGTATTTTCTTTAGTGTTAGGGTTTCAACTCCCTGAATGTAATTTCTTGTTACTTGCAATGGGACAATTATAGATGTAGGTGCAGCAAGCCCACCACGTTTAGGTAGAGCATTTCTTTTTTCAGGTAAATGAACACGTCCATCAGTCATTTTGAATTTAAAAAGTAAAAAAATGTTGAAATTGTCATCTGCTTCTTTGACTTTAAATTCGCCCTCAGATGGAGCGGCGCCATTTTGAAACGAGAAAGGTCACAATTGCCCATTTGGGAAGTTTACTTGCTAGAAAACAAGTTTCCACAACAAAAATTGAATGCGCTAGCAACATTTTTTTCCACTGTTATCTAATAAATGTAGCCGCGCCCCAAGTAACCCTAACCAAACCTTCCAAAATGAACTTTCACCAGTCACCACAATCGCAAATATGAAAAAGAAATGTCAATTTTAAACAAAAGACACCGACACACAATATATAAATTAGATTTCTGAATTAAATTAAATTAAAATTTATACTAAAAAATTCAAAATGATGAAAAGCTATGCGTACAAAAACTGGGTGTTGTTTAACTAATAAAACATTTCTGAAAATGAAATCTGTGCACTTTTTAAAATATACCACTATGATTTTCATTCAATTATTTACATTTTATGATCTTTACTTTATTTTCTTTTTAGAAGAGAGTGAGAAAAGTATTTGATTTACTTCACTTTTCTCTCGTCTTCGACGACAAGAGTTAAAAGAAATAAAATATGGCAATAAAAAAGGAAAGAAATTGATGAACAATGTTTAACAGGCCAATGGCCCAGTACGTGAACTGTTTTGCCCCGCTAAACTCTTGAACAATACCAAGCAGTTCAGAGCCATAAATAATTTTTAAGAATGCAATATATTTTACAACAAATTTTAGCCGGTTTTAAAACTGAGCTTTCACCATAATAATGAAATAATAAGCTTGTTTTGTTTGTTTGAAATGCGTGCTCGCTAAAACCTTTCAACAAAAAATTAATTTTAAAATTAGTTATATATCAAGCAAAGGTTTACAATATATTCCAAAATATTTCTCACATTATAATGATAAATTTATGGTAAGGAAAATTAAAATGAAACCTTTGATTGAATAATAAACAAATAAACATACCAGAGCCTGCACTTTTAATATCCGTAGAGAAGACATTTTGGTTTATTTTCATTACTTCAATTGAAGATTAACTAAGGGAGACAATTGAGTAATACAAGAGTTTGAGGCAAATTCACTCTTAGAAATATAATCTCCTTGCCTGCCTTTTGAGCCCCAAAAATGCATACCTGTCAAGTTTCAATATTGAAAATGAGTAAGAATCGTGTGACCCCGCACAAAAAGAAAATGAATAAATAAAATGGGGGTCCGGGGGCATGCTCCCCCAGAAAACTTTGAAAATTATGTATCTAAGATTGGCTAAAATTGCATTTCTGGGAATATAAGCTACTGAAAGTAAGTGTTGTCAGAAGTCTATTTAAAACATGTTTCAAAAGTTTTATATGTGATCTTTCAAGATAATGTGAGTTAAAAAAAAATCTATTTTTATAGAACTTTATATCAGAAATCTAAACCAATTTAATAAATCTAACACTTTTTATAAAATGTGTGAGAATTTTCCTTTCATACATGCAAGTGTGAGAATGTATCAAAAAACATGTGTCTCACACATTCTGCATGAGACTTGGAAGGTATGAAGATGCTATATCCATTGTCAGCTTTGACAAATGGATGACAGTTGTCATTGATATATTACTATCCCTCATTGCTGAGGATTACATTTTTTCCTACTTCTCTTCATTGCTCAACCTAATTTAAACTTAGTTTTCTATCCAAAATCATATATATGAGCTGTCTGTCACACTTATAGTATCAGTAGGAGCCATGAGCCTCTCCTTTCCTACCCTCTTATTAAACTACCTAACTTTCTTTTCTCCTCTCTTCCTTCTACCATGTCTGTCACACATAGTATCAATAACAGCTATCAGCCAATCCCGTTGTTGTACACAGACTACTTTTTAAATAAAAACTCAACATGCAATTCAATAAATATCATAAACAAAACTCTTATTCTTGTGTGTGTGTGTGCGTGTGTGTCTTTTCCTGAATTTTTATTTCAAGGTGAAATCAGAGAAAAGCCAGAAAAATGCTCAAAAGTGTGCGTGTGTGAATGAAAGCACCATGCCAAAAACCGCAGTCACTGTCAAATCTGACAGAAAATTGAAGCTAAGAACGTTAAGTTGTATTATTGTGATTTTAATTGTTCTCCAATTGCCACAGCGCAGTATCATCAACTTTTGCTCAAATAGATTCTGATATTATTCAACTGGCCCACACAGATCCCTGAATGTATATTTGACTAATGTAATTCCCTCATTCATATTTTTTAAGGTATATAATTGTTTTTAATGCTTGTGTATGCAAGTAAAATAAGAGTGGGCAGTTGTTGAATCTTCAGTGACATATCCAGCAGTTTTTGGCCGTATAACTCTTATGATATCATCTAGATTTTTTTTCTAATAGAATAATATATTTTGGGAATAAGTTGCCTAGCCATTTTAAAAATAGAAATAGTGTACAAAGTTTTAAAAATAATTTAGATAATTTAAAAAATTATGTAAAAAACATGAGATTACAAGGACATTTTTGCAATCTGTTCCATCTGAGTTTGATCTGTGAATTATGCTAAATTGTATTTGTTTAGAAGTTGATGTGTAAATATTGTGTATAGTTTGGAGATGCCGAAAGAGGCATAAAAAAATAATAATAATCTATAAAAGAGTCACCATTGTTGTTGTAAGAAATCCACTGCACTTTGAGGCCTTGTTAAAGTCTTAGCAGTAAGATACTATACTTCAGTTCCTGGAAGTAGAAATGAACTTCTCGGCTTCTTTACCCACTTGATTAAGTGGCAAGTATAGACTTAGCAGTGAGATATCAAAGTGGAAAAGGTGTAATAAATCTCAAGAACATGTTAAAACAAATCAACTGGTTTTATTGGTGTTAGTAGACACAAGAAGAAATGTACAAATATTTGTGATAGTATTTTTTTTATATCACTGGAAACAGTCGATACAATTTTTGTACAAGCAAGTATATTTTTACAGTATGAATTTCTTTTCATGAAAGAAATTAATGTGAGTCAATGGAAAGGTTCTTAAAGTTGAAATGACTTTGTGAATTTTAAAAAGTACAAATATGTGTAAAGGCAAGAGAATAACTGAAAAGTTCTTTTAAAGAAATTGTTCAAAAGTTTTTAGTTGTATGTAAGGGTCAATGTACATTTTTCTCACTTCCTTTTTGTACTGTAATATGAGCGGCATTGACTCTTGGCAAAAACTTGTAGATAGATTTTTAAAGGGGAAAAGTAGTGAAGTTTAAGTTGAAATTTTCTTGTTGGTTGGGGACTTTGTCAAAAGTCTTGTTGAGGGTCATTTTTGGGGTGCGTATATGGTGCTGTAAAAGGTTTCCTGACAGCAAAAGGGCTAGACAGACAGGTGTAACTTCTGCTGGTGACTGACATCAGTTGTTACAGGCGCAGCTAGGTGCATATTGCACTGCAAAGGTTTGGATGAGCACATGTCAAGATGCAAAGGTTTTGGGAATGGGTGTATGTTGCACTGCAAGGGTTTGGAATGGTTGCATGTTGAGCAGTATGGTTTGGACAGTCCATCATGGCTTCTGGGTTAACTGCTGAAGAACTGTTGTAGAAAATATCTTCTATAGCTTGGTGAAATCTGAAATCGGCTCACCAGAGCCTAATCTTTTTCCCTTGTTTCACGGCTTGCTATTGATTTAAAAATAATTTCCATTTAATTATGACTGGTTGAATAATGTTTAGGTGTTGGAATAGTGATGTAAATTTGTGTGGGCAACTTGGCTCCAATTTACTTTTCGTCAAAACTAACTGGGCCACTTGGATGACTTTTTTTTATCTCAGTATAATTATGGACTCTGAAGCTACATACTCCCGTTTGTCTCTCAAAATGACTGTTGTATACATGGCTTCAACATGTCAATTAGTGTCTTTCATTTGTGGCCTACCAAAATTTTGTACACCTTATTTCAGGCACTTCTAATTCCAGAATTAAAGCAGGCTGCCAGTTTTATAACTGATTGTGAACCGTATCCAAATTTGTCTAACACTCCTGTGTAGGCTACAAGAAAGTTTGCATTTTCTAGGCTCTCTATGGACAAGTTGTTTTTCCAGTTATCTTAAATGAATTTTTTTTTTTATTGTTGTTTTTCATTTATACGCTGTTTATTTTTATTGATATTTGTATGGCACCGAGACAAAAAGGGAAGGAGGTGGGGGTAGGAAGATTTATTGCACCAATCTGCCAAGTGAAATATCCAAAATCCTGGCCTTTACCTGAACTTAAAACATTGACCGCTGGCATTGGTGGGAAGTACACAACTACCTCAGCCATGAAGCAGGTCTCGTTTTTCATTTTGTAAAATTCATTCTTTTCAAACCATTGATATTTTTCAACCAATCATCAAGTAAAGTAGTGATATTGACTAAACATTTTTTTTCGGGACATCAATAAAGAAATTTACTAAGCTTAGCTTAGCTTAGTATGACACAAGGCCAGAACAGGGGAGACGAGGATAGTGAGAGAGTGTTGCACCAATATTCCAAGTGGGGAAATCTTTACCTTCCACAGCTCTGATGAGAAATATGTTACTATCCTAACAAACAGGCTACAAGTTATTGACTAAGCCTTGTTTGGCCTGGCACAAGACCACAGTAATGGGACAACCAGTAAGGATCAAACTCACTACATTAGCGAATGAGACTAGCTTATTCTTCTGTATAGACGTTATCAGTTAACAAGCATCCATGTTGTCCCATAGAAACTTTTATCTATATTTCCTTAGTTTAGAATAATGATCACGCAAAATACAACTTGATCCAACTATGTGACACCTTAAGGAACTAACAAACTTCAATGTCAAAAACATCTGTGTTTCAAACTTTATGTCCACTCTATCTAATGTATTAGTTAGCTACTGAAATTGAAAACTTCAGTTTGCCAACTAGTCTCTACATTGGAACAAGTTATGTAAAATTTAGCCTCACAATTTTGAATCTATGCAATTAATGTTCTTTAACATCCTACCCACAGAACTTTTGAAGACCAAATATGGCCCCTCATTTTTTCCCTTGAAAAAAAAAAAAATAAAAATAAAAATTCATACTTAGCTAGAAAGTAAGTTTGGGAACATTTTCTCTTGATTGTGATGGTCTTTTTTTATATTTACCATGGTAAATATCAAGGAATTTTCAATTTATGACAATTTAATGAGCATAACATGTTTGAGAGAATCAATTCTTACTTTATCCAAAATATTAGATGCAGTGGCTGCAAAAGAAATCTTTGGATTGGTTGGACTTTCCCACCAAGGCAGAAGGAGGATGATCAGCAGGTCTTCTCAGATGGACACAAACTCTGCCTTGGTGCAAAAGACTAGAGTTGTGGGTGTCTGCCAGATGTATGATGACCCCTTTCTGCCTTTTAGTTGCCAGAAAATCAAGTCCAACCCAAACAAGCTTTTGCTTGTTTAGTTTTTTTTATGTATAGATTTCTTTTGTGACCACTTTAGTATCCTGCTTAAAATCTATAAAAACCATTCATGATCTTAGTAGAGAAGGAAAAAAAAGTCACCTTACAGTGAGATAAGAAGAGAGAAATGGTAACAATATGAATCTTCCAATATAAAAATAATTGAGCTGAAAAGTGTTGACTATTTTTGAAAATAGACCAGTGGTTTTGAAACTTTGAAAACTCAAGGATCCCTACTATCCTGGCAGACCCCTATTTTTAGCATTAAGTTTTTAGACTTAACTGTAGTTAAATGAACTACAATAACAAGCAACTTTTGACCTTTAAAGATCGTATTTATTCTAAATGGATTATGTTTATTCGATTTCTAATATAATGGTGCAAGTCTGTGTACAATAATTATGTATTTCGATAGGAGTGCGATGGATAATGATGTTTCTCTGCTACAAGATTCACAATGTCAGGTTCAGAGGGAACACTGATGCGGACCCCCAAAGATTATTTGTCGGATCCCCAGGGGTCCATAGACCCCAGTTTCGAAACCACTGAAATAGACGATAAATATACACAATTCAATATTGATGGTTACACTCCAGGAAGAAAATTATTTTGTAAGGAAGGAAGAAAAAAATCTTTAGCACAATTTTAGTTGACTGCTCTATGCCAAGTTATACCATCGGGGACTGTCACACTGCTTTAGAGAGCTAAAGTGCCACAAATGTCCTATTTACCAACAGCTTTTGGGGGGGGGGGGGTCATGCCTTTCCCAAGGGCATTAGTGCGAAGTGACCAAAAATGTCAACATAGATTTCTTCAGTTTTCAAGTTGGTCTGGTGGCTATGTATGTATCATGCGTACAGACCACTCCAATGGAGCTAGAGGGCTGAAAATGAATTCCCCCCCAAATAGGTTTTTATTGGGGGGTTCAATTTGCAATGTAAATTTATGCCAAATTGATCCCTTAGTTGTGTCCAGCAGCTTGTTTTTTGAAAATTCAGACTTTTTAGCGATCACTGCCCAACCAGCCTCATATGTATAGTCTCTTTAAGAACAATCGGCACTAAAATATACAGGAAAACAGGTACAGCCTTTCCCCAGCATCCGCTATCCAGAAGTAGAGTGTTCCTATAAAAACCTATTGTAAGCCATAAAGCAAATAAGCAATTACCATTAATTTACATGGGAAAATATTTTTAGCATTCCCAGACAAAAAAAAAAAAAATGGTCACGATGATATGTTAGGCTGAATTGTTGGAGGTTGGGGTGGTGGGAGTTACAGGAGACTGGGGTGTAGGAGAGAGAGGAAGAGGGTGTATGCTGCTTCTCTGATGGCTCAAAACAGCAGCAAAACAAACGCTGAATGCTTTTTTACTTTTTTGATAAAAGTAGCATAAAGTGAACTTTCAAAAAGCTGATGACATCTGTAATACTTCTAACTCTGGATTAATTTCTGTCTTTTTAGCACTTGTCAAACTCTACATGATTTGTCACAAAGATAGTCTCATCCGAGTGCTACTAAATTCCAACAAGATTAAGATCATCTCCTCAAAAAGACTGCATAAATTCTGTTTAATCCGAGGAAAGTTATTCCAATCATCTTAGAACTATTCATCTGATAATTTTCAGAATTATTGGAAATCCATTTTATCACTTAAATGGCGTCTCACTGCCGACTGAGTTACCCCACGGAAGAGTGTCTGTTCATTCATGTGCAGTAAGTTTCATCAAGGCCGCACAACTGGTTCTCGGGATGTTCAAAATGGCTTTATACTTTCAGGACAGAACTCTTCTATATACATTTTATTTTTAAAATTATCATTTTTATTTAGTTGGAAATTCAGTTTTAAACTTAATGATAAAAAGCATTCTTTTGTGAAACTCCAGTCAATCTTCATCAAGTTCAGGGGAGTAAACTCTTCACTGTTTGTCTCTATTCCGTTACATTAAACCAAACAGACATATAAAATCAATTGCTCGTCATTATTTTGACAGCTTTCTTATTTTACAAGTTCTTATAACAGATACAAAATCACGCACACAAAATTAGATAAAAGAGAAACAACATAAAACAAGAAGAAATGGAGGCTGAAAAAGACAATATCGAATACAAATTTGTTTTTAAAATCAAGCACAAAGTTTTAATGACAAATGGTGTTAGCAGTATTGAGTGTACCGATTAAATCATGAAACAAGTCTTTTGTTGGTTTGTTTTTTTTCATAATTTATTTGTTTTTAGACTCTTTCAGGATGAATCTTAAAACAAGCTAACATCTGCTTCCAACATTCAAAGGCGGAGAAAAGGACAGAAAGTGGGGAAAGAGAAGGGGAGAAACCGACAGACAGACAAGAAAATGAGGCCTGGGAAGAAATCCAATTTTGCTTTGAAAGAAAAAATATATACGAAGGAATTTAAAGAAAACGCAAGTTTTTAAATATCTACAAAAAATCTGAACATTATCAAGCACTAAAGAAAGCAAGGTTTCAAAATTGACTTAAAGAATCAAAGCAACAAATACTCAAATAGAGAAAGCTTTACTTTTCACATTTACTGGTGATTTGATGACAACTTGAAGTCAAGTTAGGGCTTTTAAAAATATAATAATAATAATAAAGAAGGTGACAGTCATAACAATCGGGGTCGGAGCCCTAGGAACAATCCCAAAGAGCCTAGCAAAAGTTAGAGGAACTGGGAATCCGGGAAGGACAGAGACCATCCAGACAACACCACTGCTGAAATCAGCTAGAATACTGAGGAGAGTCCTGGAGTAGAGGAGACTTGCTGTCACTTGATCTCCAGTGAAAGCCACCAGTCAGTACGGGTGTGAAAATTCAACAAGTACCAATAATAATAATAATAATAATAATAATAATAATAATAAAGGTGATTATAGTTCAATGATCATGGAAAGAGAGTAAAGCAATTTGTTGTAAAGAATAGAGCCCTGTATTATTTTAAAACTGATTTCAAGTCAAAAGCCTTACGAAGACTGCACAGACTATGAGTTACACAGAGTGATAATTAAGAATTGACAAACCATACAAACAACAAGCAGCGTTAGTATGAGAGAACACCATTCTATGGGGCCGAAGAACATCAGAGTAAACTCTCTCTGTTGAGCAAGCACAGGCAAAGGAAGAAGAAGAAGGAGAGACAATAAGAGGTTGGAGGGAAGAAGAATAGTGGCTGTAAATAAACAAACAAAAGTTTCTTCAAAGCCAAATTGGTCAAATATCTGCCCAGTAAACAGTTTCTCTTACATTGTCCCTTTCTGGAAAAATGTTTCTTCTCTGATTTATCATTGAGGACAATACAGAACTGAAAGAGAAGCCAGTCAAGAGAAACTAGTTTGTGTGTGTTTAAAAAACCGATTCAAGAATCCATCTGTTGCGGAAACATTCAGCTGGACAATAGTAGGGAATTGGGTGGAGGGGGATGACACTGATAAACAAAGTGACCATGAAATGTAGTAAGAAACTAGTCATCATTATCATCAAACACGAGCATTAGTTGGAAGTTTTTTTAAAAAAATGGACAGGCAGCATTATGCACTGTGCACTCCCAAAGGAGAGCAATCTCCAGTAAGCACCATAACTACTGCCACAATCACCATGAAAAAGTGCTTTAGAGGTAACAAAAGCAATTCTGAGAGAATTCTGATAGGAATAGAATTAGAAATTGCTAGAGGGGACTCCAAATTCAAGGCAAGTAGGTAGCATGCCTGAAAGGGTGTGGCACAGATGATATGGTTATAGAAAAGTACCAATTAGCAAAGATCTAGGATTTTGTCCCGAGGAAAACAAACACCGGGTGGTGAGCTAAGGAGCCAGCAAGGTTTTGGATGGGTGGTAATATCCGCCGTGGTGATGGTGGTGGCAGTTTTAGATGCTGGCATAATAAAAGAGATTAAAACCATTTCTGATGTGGAGAAATGAGTGAGAGGGGAAGAGGAGGAAAGAGAGAGAGAGAGAGACCAGCAAGAAATGACAGAGCAGTACAAACTGGCTTCTTTTGATTGTAAATTAAGTATTTTGGTTCTAGCTAAGTAGGGGATGGGGGTTAGAATAGCTGAGCTCCGTAGCCAAATATCTGTTTTATGCGTGCCCAGTAATGGCGACTCCATCCGTCCTGTGTGTTGTCGTATTCCTTCTCGGGTACATACTTCTGGGTTAGATGCAGCGTTGTAGAATCACCATTTGATACTATATCTATTGTCACTTCTGAGTAATGGTCCTCAGGCCAAGATTTTAATCTCCATTTCTGAACAATTTTTTTATTTGGGACCTGAAGAAGAAAAAAAAATTCATTTAGACAAATCCAATATACACAAAGTGTAAAAAACTGTTTTGATGAAGTGGATATAAATACAATAAAATAGATTGAAGCAACTGCATTGATATTTATTAAATATTTCCAAGTGTATCAACTTCGTAACTCAAATCCATTAATATCACTAATGAGGCCGTATATGCCATATTTTATAAGGTTTTGCAATAAGTGTGACTAATACTTTAGCTTTATATGTAAGACAAAGCAGCTAAGACATTTTTGTTTTAATATATCTCATATCAGTTTTTATTAAAGAATGGGTAATATTCTGTTAGATTTTAGAGTTTCACTCTATTTTAGGCTGAGAAAATATTCCAGCTAGTCAGCTATGACTTGAATACAACAACTGTATATAAAAACATTGCAAAAAGGTTTTAGCGCCATTTTTCATAATGGCGGATTTTCACTGTGGTGCCCTAGTCAGAATTTCTTTTTATCAAATATGGACATATTGTATATCGTTGTAAGACAAATGTATTTCCTTTTTAATCAAATAAAGAAATTGTAGACAAGAGAGTTTAACAGAGTAACAAGAAAAAAGCAATTACTTACTAGTTCTAAAAACTGGCCAGTTACAAAACCAGAATACAAGCTGAAGTCTCCAAGAGGGTCAGTCTCACAAACGACCTCACTATTAGTAAAAGCTAACATCAACTGAAAAATCAAAAACAAAAAAGTTATAAGAAATATCAAGAATAAAACAGAATGATGGAGATGTAAATATTTTTCAATTATTGCATTAGCAATTGAATAAAGGTGTCAAATAGCAGACACCTTAATGGTGAGTACACAAATGATTTTTCTCACTCTCATAACTTAAAATCAAGTGACTAGATTTGTTGGATCATCAACAAGTTTCCAAATACAAAGGAAGCTTATTGTGATCACTTTGGAACAATAACCAGTTGATAACATTAGGCAAAGGATATAAAATTTGAAACAATTTACATTCCTTGTCATAAATTCATTGTTATAAAACAACTTTACATTATAAAAAAATTAATATGAAATTTATTACCTTTTTTTTCAAATTGATTTTTTATTAATTTTAAATAGTGTTTGGGACTGACAATAACCATTTGATAACATTATCCATGATTATAATGGCTTCCTCTGTAAGGGATTCAGAATGAATAAAATGAAGAATTCATCAAGAAATGTTAGGGATAAAAAGTTGTTAGATGATACAATGAAACATTATCACAAGCACAATTTAAAGACATAGCAGTCAAACTGGCTTTCAGCACTAAGAGTACCAATAATAGATTTTAATCTTGCCTTTCAAGAAAAGGTTTTTCTTACAGCAGATGGTATTGTTAATTGGTTCCCTATTTAGTACAAACCAATAAAAATTACTTGGAAAAATTGTTATTAGGTTGTCCCACATGAAATGGCTGTTTTTTGGCATTTGTCTTTATGATTGTGATTTCGACAAACTCTAAAGTATTAAATGTAGCTATACATATTCAACTAATTTTTAATAAGATAATCCCTCACTCTTGCAGATGAACATTAGACTATTGTTTTTGTAGGAGTTCAAACATGGTAAAAATGTTGTTCAAGCTTTCAAGAACAGTAATTTAGCATTTGGAATCAGAACTTGCTCAGAAAGAACAGTGCGACTTTGGTTCCATAAATTTCATTCTGGAGATATGAGCCTGGATAATGTCTCGAGGATGCCCTCAGTCAATTGTTGATGATGAGAATTTAAGGGATGTTACAAGAACAACTGTTCAAGCTATTGCTCAAAATTTACAGATTTCCAAAACAACTTTAGGGTGACACCAAGCATATTTTTCCTATCATAAATGGCTATTTCATGTGGGACAACCTAATATTTTGAGGCAAATGCTTAAGAAATAAAGTTACAATTCTTAGACCTTTCAAAAGTAATATATACATAGGGATAACATTAAATGGGTGACCATTTCAAAATATTAGGCAGTTAGTACAAAACTATTCCTGGCACTCAAACATCAATTCACTCTAAATGTGACATGGTTGAGAATTTCATATGCTACCATTGAAAAGTAACCCTCTATACAAACTACTTCTTCATTTACAATGGAGAAGTAACTTGAAATTTCTTTATGTTTAACTGTTTGATTTTAATAAGTGTTCCCCATAATGAGGGCATAAAACCAGAGAAAATTCACTGCCAGCTCTAGATTTAAGCAAAATCTTTAGAGTCATCATTTCTCTCTATGATAACTTCAAGATTTACAAAAGGATTACCTCTTTTGTGGTGAGTGCTCGGTATAGATCCTCTGCCGAGCAAATGAATTCCTCTTTCGTTTTTAGTGTTTTGCATTCATTTGTAGCTCGGTTTGCATCTCCTTGGTCTCCATTTATAGTCTTGTTCATTTCCTGCTTGGCTAGATTCTGAAAAAGTAAAAAGTTGAAATCTCAGCTAATCGTTGATAATTACATTCCAAGTTTTCATGGATAAACCCCAGCAAGTGTGATGTTAATTAAAAACAAAAAGAAGCTAGATTTTATAAGATGATTTTATAAAATGGCTCCAAAATAAATTAGTTGGTATCAATTCAGTTATCGAAAAAGTAAACCATAGTCTGAAAATTTAAAGACTTTTTCTCAGTTTGTATTTTAACATGATCCTAGGGTAAAAAGAATTAAATCTATTATAAAATGTTTTATTTGGATGGAGCTTTCAAAATATATAGATCAAATCTTAATTTTCTTTTCTTTTTTTAAAATCGAAAGACGATTGACTGGTTCAATTACTGTTTAACACAATGTGCTCAAGGCAGCAGTCAAAATAATAAAGAAAGACTGAGATTTCAGAAATAAAATAACAGGCACAAAGCAATGATGGGATTTGAACCCAACCGAGTTGTTTTTACAGAATTATGCTGAGAATGGAAAAGGTCAAATTCAAGAGAAAGTACTTTCTCTTAAAACAGGGATAGGTTAGCCAAACACCCTAGAAGTCCTGGTATCAGACAAAGTTGTAAAGACTTTGTTGAAAAAACAAAACATTTTGCAGATAGAATTATGAAGGAATGATAACTGAGTCATAGATGTCATAATGTTATTTATCCCTGCAGAGCTGTGACAGGGAGGTTCTGATGTGTTTTGGGGAAAATAAGACAAGGTTGAGGGCCGTTCATCAATTTGTCTGATCCCAGGGTGTCTGGAAGAAGGCAGATTCCAGATGCCCTAAGGCATGAACCATGATTAATTTCACTGATTCTCAAATTGGAGAAACCCAAACTGGCATAACCATATTTGCTTCCAGCTTTACAGCTGCCAGGATAGCTGTAGACACCAGACAGTACAGAAGAAATGATTGTGATAAGACTGGTTCCTTTGAGTGATACTCAAAAGTCATCCTGTGCCACCAAACAAGGTTTTTTTTTCTCCCTTAACGAGTATTTAGCATCCTTTGAGCTTACCTCTTATGCTACTAAGAACAGGTTATTGCAACACAACTTCAGAATTCCACAGCAGATTTTGAATTGGAAACTTCCAAAACCTTCCATCGCACAGTAAATAATTGCCACCTACTAAAATCCTGAAGAGGCATAGCTGCCGGTACCCAAGGCACACATAAACCACCCCTCACCCCCTTGATCAGATGAGTTCTAACCTGGTAGTCCTCTGGCAGTCAACAGTGGAGCAGATAGCAACAGTTAGAGAGGAGGTAAAGAAGAAGTACAGATAGAGATCTTACAACCGACACCATTTCAAAATTTTTATGTTTATCTGAGAAATAGAAATAAAGTTTTCATGATCATTCCATATATTTTTTTCAACTACCGTTTTCATAATTGTTGTATTCAGATGTATTCTTTGGCCTTCCTCAAGTGTCATTGTATCTGGTTTTTTAGAATTCTCTTAGTATTTTTCTTCCCCCAATTCTTTCTCCTTTTCATCTCAATTAGAACATACCAGTTATTGTCTGATTTTTTTTCTTCAGATGAGGAATTTTAATAAACAAGAGGGTACAGCAGCCAAAATAAAATAAATAAATAAATTTAAAAAATTAAAAAAATAAAATCAGTCCTAACTAAGAAAAATACAAATACAAAATCCCAAAGTAAGCCTAATTCCTCCCATGGCTAAAATACCTTGCCTGGGAGCCAAGTGCCTCTTGAGAATCACTGAATTAATGGGTTCCCAGTGCCAGGAGTTCAAAGTGCTCTAACTTTGAATCTCTACATAGCCTTCCATTGACTGATATGAGGGGAGGTGGGGCTTAACTATTAATACAGGCATCCCCCATTATAACACAGGTTTGGGAGTCCAAGAAAGTCTGAAATATCGGGCTTACACATTCAAAGGGAAATTCTTTTTTTTATATCAGTTTTCTGGACAAGTGGGTGATAATATAATATATATATATAATATAAAAGGTTCACCTGCCTTATATCGCAAACCATACTATAACAAACCGCATTATATCAGGGTAGACCTGTATTAGTTTTTCTGAGCACTGGCTTTGATAGAGTGTTAAAAGGTAGAAGCCACTGCACACAAGTTTGTCAAAAAATGGATGCATATGGAAAACATTGCAATGGTAAATTATAAACACTTCCTATAATGAAGGCTCAACCAGAGGACACATTCTAATCTTGCTTGTTCAATTGTGGATGTTACTAACACAAAACTCCCTGATGTTGTTGAACTGGTATCTTTTAACTGAAGAGATGAAAAGGAGAAGAAAAGGAATGAAACAAGTACTAAGTGAATTGTGAATTCTGAAAACTGGATACAATATACACTTGAGTAAAGCCCAAAAATGTATTGGCTGATACATTGTATTAAAACAATGAAGATGAAGACAATAGTCAAAAATATATATATATATATCATTCCATATCAAATCACCTAATGGTCCCATGGGCACCATCTTAGATTTTTATGGAATTTCAGTAGGACCTTTTAAATTTTTTAGGAATGAAAGAGTATAATTCAGCAAAATTTGAACCATTTTTTCGACTGACTACGTTACTTTTCAAGCATTCATAAAACACATAAAACTTTGGGTTTTTATTGTAATGGTCCTATGTTTTGATTATCAGAAAAGTATTTAATGCTTTTAAACTCTAGGTTTCAATCTTTTACACAAGGAAATGCATCAACTGATTATAAACCAATGGAATTTTTATTTTAACACACGTAGTTCAGTTTCTATGGCCGACCAAACATTTAGCACCCCCCCCTTTTTTGAAGGACACATAACTCCTAAATCGCATAGAATATAGGTAAAATGAAGCCAGAAATGGCTTTGTTGTGTAAGAAACTACAGGGATACCAAATTTCAGATAACCTTTTAAATAGCATAGTTATGAAGTGCCAAATTTGGCAAATCATGCTTGCAGCACACAGCATGGAAATTTAAGCAAATTCAAATTTGTCATAACTTCTGATCTGGTGGTTCAATCAAGCTGA
>VCCN01004184.1:2887083-2903128 GCA_006491835.1 Architeuthis dux | reverse complement strand
AACATTTATCGAGATGTAAAATTCATTGAGATACAATTCACTAATGCTAATTATTACATCCCATTGTTTACACTGGAAACGACTCCAACATCTCCATTTCTAAACATGAAAAATATATTTTGTAGAAAAAAGCTTTTTACGAATAATGGGATAATATTTATCCCATTATTCGTAAAAAGATTTTACATCTCGATAAATGTTGGTAATTTGTTGTCAGTGAATATGCTGCGACCCCTCTCCAATTGCCTTGACAAAACCTATCCTGGGATTGCTCTCATATGTTGCCAGTGCCTAGTAGCTAATCACTTTACATTCTCACTCAGTAGAATATGGAACTGCAGACTTTGTTTGATAACTCCCGACTTTTGGGGCCCTACATCCGAGTTATTGATTGGCCAAACTTCCATGACCCAGCACTTTGATCATTCGACAAAGTTTCACCATGGCATCACCATACTAACTAAGACTACTATCAACAGTCCCTGCAGGTTGCTAGGGCTAGTATATCTGTTCTCCTACATCACACCTCCTAGTTTTTCAGCATTTATGCAATGCACACACATTTGTCATTGTTAATATTTCTGTGAGTTTTTGCCTTGCTAATTCAGACCACAGATGTCACAGAATATTGCAGAGGACTTATGACATTTTATTTTTCATATTTGAATCCCACATTTGACAAAAACTTTGCTTTTAACAAAGCTGTTTAGGGTAGCTGTCTTAAAATGGCAAATATTTTGCATGTTTACAAGGGTGCATCATAGGCGACCGTTATTAGCTGAGTTTTGATCTGAAAATTCACTGCATAATGTTCAATCTATGTGATTAATACTCACCACTGAATAATGTTCTCTACTTTTTATTGGGTTAAGTGCATTGACAAGGAAGGGAATTATGTTGAAAAATAAATGCTTTTTTCATCATTAGGCTACAAACTTATTGATTTACATAAATATATACGAATGGCTGCACTTAAGTACCCAACAACCCATTTTTTTAAAAATTGATATTTTCGTTATTTTTAGAGCTACAATTGCTCAGTTTTTTTTATTTTGAACACTATCATTCATAGTATGAATCATAATGCAGTGTTCAAGCATTAAAATAAAAATAAAAATGAACATTGTAACACTAAATAACGAAAATATCAACTTTTTAAAAATGGTTTGTTGGGCACTTATCATGCGCAGCCACTCATAATACACACACACACACAAGGGTGTTTCAATAAGTCTGGAGCCTGACATATAGTAATTATTTTAATTTTGATCTAAAATATTCACTGTATAATGTTGATTGATTGATTTGTTTAGCGGCATATCAACCCTTGATGGGTCATTTAATGTCGAAATCAGTTTAAAATCCCCAAAATAGTGTCTTGCAACTTTGGTAAACGGTTATTTCTTTTAATTAGAATCTTCTTACGGCTTTGGTCTAAGGTTTTGTTTGTTTGTTTTTTTAATTAGTGTCTTGCAACTTTGGTGAAAGGTTATTTTTCCTTAACTAGAGTGTTGCGACTTTGGTGAATGGTTATTTTTTTAAAAATAGAGTCTTGCGACTTTGGTGCAAAACCAGGTGGCGCCTGTTTGAGGGTGCGGGGGGTCTTACCCCTCTGCAGTCGGCGTATTCTAGGCCCCAGCCGACAGGGCCAGGTATACTGTTAGATCTATGTGATTGATATTCACCACTGAATTAAGTGCATTGACACGGAAGTAGATTATGCTGAAAAATGAATGCTAATCAAGTTCTGAATATGAGATCATCAACCAACATGAAGGATAGTATCCGGGATAAAAATATTCGATTAATGCTCTAAGAGATTCTGATAAACTCATGAGCTCAGCTCAGCTTAGCTTTTGTTATGAGAGGTTTTTTTTTGGTTTTTTTGGACAATTATATACAGCAAATATAACAAGGCTTCCAAAACAAGATTAGCAGCAGAATTAATATCCAGCAAAACTCAATGAACACACACTCGACATATGTAAATATTAATGTAATCTCACTGACAAATGAAATCCATAAATTCACTATTCCGTGGTAAATATGTGTAGATTTAAATGCGATGTCAAAAAAAACTATGTACCTTCTTTCAAACATTTGATGTATTCACCAAGTTGTTTTCGAATTGTTTTCGTTCCTTCAATACGCATAAATTCTTTGACTTTGTAAGCTATGTCACTGCCATCTTCCACACCCACATTCACCTGAAATAAATTAAAAAATGGAATCAACAACAGTAAACAAAAAAAAAAAAAGAAAAGCATTACTGATTTGTAGGTCTAGAAACATGTTTTACATCATTGTTTCAGACCACATAATAACTTGAATGTTTATAAGACAAGTGATCAATACTTGCTTAAGTTCAAATCATTGATGTGCTATAAACTAGAAAAAAAATAATTTAATTACACTTTCCATCAACTCTGAAAGTAACAGACTTGCAAAATTCTCCAAGAAGAAAAACAACTACAATCAAACATGATGCCTTGATATTCTGGAATATAGATTAAAAACTGAATGCATATGATTTTTGATCGACTCATCTCAAAGGTGGTTGATACTACTTGCAGAAGAGATGGATGCACTCATGTTCATCTAGTGATCCAAAAATAATGACTGGTAGAGAGATGCTTGCTACTAATAGCCACTTTCAAAGCATGTGATATCCAGTGGAAGTATCATCATATGCTATGAATTTTTATTTTTACCCATATAAAGGAAACGGATATGAACTAGGGAGATATTGGCTGTTTATTTTGATGAAAACAGAATATCTGGGCCATTAAATTTCCTCCTAACTCTGAGAAAGTAGTAACATTACAAGTTAACATCGATACCAGTGGTTCCAAACCTTTTCAAGTCATTCTCCATTTTTGTCAATAAGATTATTAGTAACCCCCCCTTCCATTTATTAAGTTGCAACAAAGAATAATTTCAAATAACTTTATTTTACGTATAATTAGACATCCTCATACTAAGAATTAGTTTAGTTTTATAATTGTACAGCTATTTGTTACTAAAAGAAAGCAAGCGAAAATAATTAGAACACATAATTTGAAATTCCAATTTATTACAAAAAAAGAAAAGAATTCTGCTATCGGAACTGATATACACATCAATGTGATCTCTGTTCTTGTTTTTTTGCTACTAGTTCTTCGATATGTGGGTCTATTAGTGAGAAAGCACATTTTAAATCATTATCAACTTGTAGCTTATTTCAAGCCTTCGACTTGATAGATAGAAGTGCAGAAAATCCTATCTCTAGACTGGACTTTTATTTTTTACCCAATAGCCTTATTCCTCCCTTGGACTACCCAAATTCCCCCCACCCCCGGTTGGGAACCAATGATCTAGACAATTAATGACATTGAAATATAATATTTTTGATGGGGTTATATTTTAGTTAGCAGCAGTTGAGAAAGAATAAAGGAAGTTTTGTGTCTAAATGCCTCACCATACATTGATGTGCTAGGGGTGCATCAATTAACTTTTCTTTCTTTTAATTCAATATATAGTGACTGGTTGCTTAGGAGAGATAATCATTTTCCTTTTAGCATTCTTGTAAAAAAGATTTTATGATAACCACTTCTCACTCAGTCGGTAAATGTCTTAGCGCTAATAATAGTTCATTTATCATGGAGAGCAAAGTCTCATAGTTCCATCCAGGTAAGGCTGTCTGTCAGTGTTTATTACATTTCTTGAAAACCAGCCCTATGTATACTATGTGTTTTCCTATACATACCCATGATAAAGTTCAATTTATAAATTAGACACAATAAGAGATTAACAACAATAATAATAAAATAGAACAATTATAACAATATACTGAAATAAAAGTTATGTAAACGGACAGAAGATTTTTTCTTACTATAGATATTGACTTACAATTTTTTTCTTCCCTTATTAATTCAAAGATTTTCACCTTTTCGCTTAACTCTTTCTTCCCTGATAACGCCTCTAGGCGTGATAATAAATTTCACTCATGCCCTGATAACATGTAGAAGTGTGATCTTATATTTGCATTATTTCCCAGGCCACAAAAAAAAGAAAATTACTAAAAAAAACATGTTTAAATTTAAATCATAACAATGCCAATCAATCAATAATACCTTTTTCAATGAACCTTTTCATGATTTTATTTCACTGGACTTGGAAGTGATACATTGGGAATAATCACTGAAAATTTGGCTGTCAGGGAGTAAAGAGTTAACGGAAGCACTTTATAGCTTTTCTTTGACATATCCAAATTGCCAGCATCACTACTCTTGCGCTTTGGGTCTATCTTATTGATATTTATTTCTGAGGATATAACCGCAGATAATGGGGCCATTGTACATATCTTTAAGAGCAAATATTTTACATTTCTAATATATCCACAAGTTTCTAAACAGCTATTAGTTTTAAATTTAAAAATAACAGTCAACTAAAAAGATGGGGAATGCAACCTAGATCAAAGATAGGCACTTCGACTCAGATGATAAGGGAAGGAGAGATAGAAGGCATTACATAGGTCAAAATGAGAGTGATATGGGTAGCAACAGCACTGGACAAAAGGTGAGCAGGGTGTAATTTGGATTAGAATGATCCAATGAACATTGGGAGAGATGTACACTCATGTAACAGTTTAAGCATCTGTAACTTTGACTGTTCCAAGTAAACAAGTCATTCATGTAGGCAAACAGTCAAATCAGTTAAATAATAAAATAACTTACATCAAGATCTTCTTCAGTGTTTTCCTCACTTAGATTTGGTACATCTAGTTTGCCTTTATATTTTGTTTGGTCATTTTTCAGTTTACCTGAAATATTAAAAAAACATTACCGTTTAGTTAGTAATTCTCTTTAATCTGATGTACAGCTTACACAAATTCATGTTTACCTTTAATATTCCTTTTACCAACACAAAATTGACCTTGGACTCACCTGACCAATCGGCTCTGACGTCCCATTCATAAAAGAAAATCAGCTTAGCTTTTCTGTTATTAGCAGTGGCTTCACCATCACACTTGGTCACTTCCGTGATTTCACAGAAATCTACAACAAATTGAAAAATATTTATAAACCATAATACAGTTTTTTCTCAATTCTGTTTGATAACAAGTATCCTAACTAAAATTATATGAGAAATTCTTTATGTAAAATGAAAAGGTTTTATTATTTGTTTGCAATGTTTTTAGGTCAAAATTCCAATGAAAAGGTTTTTCCTTTCTCTAAATGCAACCATTGAAAAAAAAGAAGAAAAAAGACCAAACTATGACCCCTACATTGTTTATAAGTCACCTTCCAGCAAAATTTTTGTTTGAATTTCTGAGACAAGGCATTATACAGATTCTTTGGAACCACAATGTTTCAGCGATTATAGCCTCTGGTCTTCCTCAAGTGTCTGTCACATTTGGTAAACATCCAGGAATGTTGAACGGAACCCTTCATTTGATCCACAGAAGTACGTTCTTTTACCAGTCATATCTGGCGTCCTTCCCAGGGAATTTCAGAACTTGCAAGCATTAATTCTTCCTAATGATGCCAATCTGCTTCTGCACTGAGCCAGTGACAGATACAGGAATAAAAACAACATACCCAAGTGGATGAATCCGTGTAGTTTATAGTTTTTATAAATATAAGCTATTTCCATTGACTGTTTGTTAAATTCAATCATTTCACGACATGATTCAAAGAACTATTAATGAATTTTATTAACGCAGTAGAATCACATTTAAAATACTATAGAGACGACAATTACTGGTTGGACACAAGAAAAGAACCTCTTTACAATGGGCTCTAGAACAATGACAAGGGATTTACAATACTTGGTAGATGCTAAGAGTTAAAACTTTTCAAAAGATATTCATTACAATTCAAAATCTATATTGAAAATGTTTTCCAAGAACATTATTTTGCATTAAATAAGAAAAGAAATTATGCACTTAGGATACTGGACATTAACCCTCATATTTTTCTGCAATATATACAATATGTCAACAGTATCAATTAATAGACCCAACAAATAAAGAGTAACAAAATGGGAAGAAAGTTATGGATATTCTGAATTCTATGTAACATCTGATAAAATAATCTTTTTAATATTTATATATTAAAATTGAAGGCAAAAACCATCCATCTAGTTAAAACAAATGCTAAAAGTCTTCTTTTTAAAAAAAATGTAACTGTAGACTGAGAAACTTCATGCATATATAAAGCTTTTAATTATTTTCTCATTTTGGTGCACTATTGAAATTTGTTATACTAAATTAAAAGGTGTCTCAATTATGATTTGAACTATTATTAATACTTCTGTTATAATTTCTATAGAACAAATATCTGTGCAACTATAATCTTAAGCCCGTTTAACTACAGGATTACCTTGAATGGATACATGCATGCTAACATCACAGGGAACAGAGAATGTATGTGTAAGCAAACACTAATTTATACCAATGATGAGTCTTTTTATCCCGTGCAACACCAAGTCACTTTTTATCAGCAATAAATAAGTGTGCAAATAAATACCAAAAAGTTAGATACAAAAGATATTCTGAAACATTTACAACAAAATAACCAACATAGACCAGTTTCATCAATTAAACAATCCTTTAATTTAGTTATTAAAAAGGGAGAATCCAGTTACTATTGTAAGTTTTACTTGTATGAATCGTAAATAATAAAACAGTATACTTACAGTCATCATCCTGAATTACTAAACCAGCTAAGAGTTCTGCAATTTTATTTTTGGACCAAGTTGTAGCATTTTTCTCTACCCTGTAAAGAAAAACAATATATATTAGTAAAAAGTATATAATACTGTAGGGAAGAACTATTAGAGTTAAAACAAATTTACAGTTTCTTTGCTGTCAGAAACAGAGCTTCAAAAAGTCATTTATATAGTTTCTTTCAGATTTCTATTGCTGCATTACCACGTTATTGAGTTAGCCGGATCGAACAGTGTCGAATTTCTAGGGGTACTGGTACAGCTGGAAAAAAAAAAGCTGTAAACAAAAATACACGTTGTGAAACCACAGATGTAACTCATCTTATACCCCTGCTGTTCCAGCAGGGGTATAAGATGAGTTACATAGAATTCAGAATATGTTACATGAGTTATAATGTAAACGCAATGTATAGAAAAATATCTTGTTTATTTATATTGACTAAGCGAGAGACCATTTGTTTTTAAAATGCGAAAGAGTGCTGGTGCGAACAGTAAGAAAACGCATGGATGACAAGTCTAGACCCAGATGGAAGTGGCCCCTATGCTCTCCATCCCTGGCCAAATAAATAACATTCCCATGTCAGTCTTAATTTAGCCTTCCCATTCATCAGAGGCCATGACAGATTCCAGCATTATCGTTCCATCTGACACCTTATCTTGTTACACTATTCATCATTTTGTATCTATCAGGCGAACATTTGATCTCACCGATTGCAATGAAATAGACACTTAAGAATTTAGTAGCCTGCATTAAATGTTAGGTCATAAAAGAAAATTGATTTTACAAGTTTGAAAACAAGCTAAATTCATATACCAATATTGTAAACATAAACATTACCAAGCATAATTAATCAAATATTTTTTTAGAGATATGGAAGCACAACAATGAATTAATAATAGTGCATCCCTTTACATTTACGGAAATATCACCTTTAATACCCTTAAAAAAAAATCAAGTCTGAGCCAAACTGCCCACTCCTTAGATCACTTGAAAAATTCTTGAGAAAAATAAAAATACTGTAACAACTAAATATTCTGTGCAAAAAAAATGACTCATTCTAATTAGATGACAAAGTTCCATAGAAAATGTTGTACTAATTCAGGAAGCAGCATATAATCTATGGAGACATTAACTCAATAGACAGGAAATTTCAAATGCTCATTATCAGTATTATTCATTAAAGTGTTAGCATTGCATGATTCAACAGTCTTCTTAATAGCCTTTAAGAAATATACTTTGTTTTCAATGTAGAAATATTTACAGATGGTTGGTTACAAGCTTAAGCAAATACTTAAGTTTCTAAAAAAGTTTTAAATTAAAAATAAATCTTGTCAAAAATTCAATTGTTCTAATGAATAAGAAAAGAAATTTTTCTAATACACCGATTCTGTATAATGGAAAATAATTTACAAATTTGGAAATCTTCAAGTCCTAAAATTCTGTTTGTTGTTAATACAAGGGAGTGCAAAAAAGTTCATTTTAACATCCTTATACACTTTCAGATTTGACAGAATTTAGACCAAAGATTAAAAAAATGTTGAAACAAGATTGAACAATGAAAAGTTATGTACAAAAATCAGAAATCTTTGGTCCAAATTGTTACTTTTGAAGGTGTATAAGGATGTTAAAATAAACTTTAAAATGTATCAGATACTTTTTGCACTGACTGTATACACACATATATACATTCCAATTGACAGTAAACATGATTTATTACTTTTAAAAACAGGGTTCAACATTAAGTTCTTTTTCTAATCCCCCACCAAAGCTTTAAGAAAATTAGAACATAAATTAGACACAGATACTGGCCCACAGCTGAGAGCTGGATTATTATTTTTTTTTAAAGAAATGGATGACAGAAAATGTCAACAGTCCATCAAAATTCTGTCAACACCTACTCATAATCTTTTTTATAGAAATCGGACCATTAGTATATTTTTAGTGGAATTTTAAAGTGTGTCTGTAAATTCGGATCAAATTTCCCAATGCAATTTACTAGTTCACCGGTTGGCGAATGTAAACAAGTTTTCACACCCGGTTATCTCCGGGTTTATATCGTCTAGAGAAGTAATTTTTAGTTGATAATTTTCTACAATCTTTCTTCTATTAATAACACAAATATTACTACGATACAATTAAGAGATATCAAGTTACATATGTTTGAATCGACACATGTAGCTTTTTGCCATAAGTTCGTGTGAGTTGCTAGAAACAGCTGATCCCAGAAATTCCGACAAGAAAGAAAAAACATTTCTAAAACTCAACCAGCCGAGTTCGGAGTGGAGAGAGAGAATTACTATAAAAAAAAAAGGACCATCTTATTTAAAAAACTTTTTAATATTTGAAACAGATTAAGGTTTTCATTCAAAAATCCCTACGCGGCTAAACCTTGAAAGTGAGAATTTGACCCCAAAATGCTCCAGACACTTGACACACCCGACGCATATTATAACATTTTAAGCATTTACCAATTAAAAAATAAAATTGGCAGTCAATTTTAGGCTATGGTTACCTTTCCCTTTTCAAAATGGCCGCCGCTCCAGGGTCGTCTGCTTCTTTTGATTTGAAATTGCCATAAGCGTCTGTTATTCTGAACCTTGAACGGCGGCCATTTTGAAACGTGAAAGGTCACAATTGCCATCATTTGTTTATTTTTTTAACAATTGGCCGAAAAAACAGTTTTTTTAATTAATTAAAAAATAAAAGTTTAATAGTGACAGATCTAATTAGTTATATAACAATATCGCCAAACATGCATTTTACTTCAACTTCAGGTATATTTTTGTTTCAAATTCTTGGAGTGGGATTGATTGTCCTTATTTTCATTCAAAACATTTTAAGAAAGAAAATTCAGTTCACCCAGAATATGTTTAAACACCGGGGTTTTATTTTAAATAACATTGTAATTACACTTTGAAAGAGTTCAACCTCAGAGCCTGAATAACAGATTTTGTGTTTCAATCAAAATTACTTTGACTTGAGATCTTCGCTGAATGAAGTTTTCAAGTTTTTATATTTGACATAAAAAAAAAAGTCTCCTCCAACCAATCAGAGGAAGGGCATTTGTTTAAAATATGTTAACAATAATTAATGTTTACTCGGTTTATATCAAATAATAGGCAACATGGCTTAAATCTAAGAATTACTACTACTAAGCCATAGCCAACAACAAGGAAGGAAATAACAAATTTTAAGAAAAAAAAATAAAAAAATTAAACTACAGACATAAACCACTACTCAATCACCGAATTAGGTTATTTTTTCAATTTAGAGAAAATAATCAGAAAAGTTTAAATTCTAATAATTGTAAAAATTAGAAGAATCGAGCGGATTCAGAACAACAAAAAAAAAGGTATGGACCCTTTTGAAGCCGCAACCGGTGTTTACTGTTTATAAAAAGAAATTTTATAAGTTTATCTAATATTGAAATTATTCATTCCAAGCAGTTAGATCTGTTTTGAATTAGTAAACTATTGTTTATTAAATTCATTTTTAATTTTAGTTAAATTAGCTAGCTACAATAACGGTTTTGTTCGTTTAGTAGTGTTTTTCTAGATGATTCCTTTGAATGATACACCTGTTATTTTTTTTTACCCCATCTCATTGTCAACGAGTTTGAAACTAAATAAGAAAAAGAAGTGAATGAAAAGAATACAGATCTAAAAGTAAAATCATTAAAAAAGCAGCTAGTGCAAAATTACACAAGAAATTTCATAAGATTTGTATTTAAGCCTCGGGGCGGAGGTTAAATGAAGTCTCAAAACAAAATCTACTGATTTCAATGTGTCGGCATGCAGCAATGCAACCTTTTCAATACAGATTCAAATCTGAACAGAAAATCTGAAGAGTTTTAACGCAAATTATCATAAACCGTTAATTTCTAAATGATTCATGAATGCAAGAAATGATCTCTGGAATGGAAATGCCCTAAATGTTCTTTTGAATCAGAAAGTAAAAAGGCGAAAATGAACAAAATAGCAATTAATGCCTCCTAATAGAAAAAGAGACCGACATGAAGACTTTTTACTTAGCTTTTGCGATTTCTATACAAAAAAAAGAAAAGAAAAGGGGGACGTTACAATTATCAGCGCTTTTTCGTTATCTTATGAGAGCAAAGCAATGCTTAATCAGGTTCCAATATAAGCCACTTTAATCCATATTACGAAGGTTGATTGAGGAATAAAACTGAAAAGCCGAAACACTTTTTTTTTTTAATATCTTCCTCGACACAACATCGTGTCAGGCAACATGATCATTCGTCATTCGATACCTACCAGTGCCAGTTATTCACATTCGTGCCATCAGGTCGAACCTCTACAATCCAACGAGGATCCCTTTGGTCCCACTTAGCCATATTTTGGCCTTTTAATTAACTGAAAGAAATATAAGAGTCTCAAAGAAGTAATGGAATTAACGGACAGTGTCCTCCTAACTAAAAGGTAACTTGTACTTCTGTTGGTTTACTACAAATTATTTCTCGAATCTACAACGGATCTGGAAGTGACGTCAGAACGCACCGGAAGTGATCTTCAACCGTGACGTCACAGTTGGCATAACAACTGCAACGGCGTCTGGATCCTTCTAGAAAAATGACAGCTTCTAGATTTTTCCAGAAAAGATCCCAATATAAACAAACTGAGGGTTTCAAGACGTTTTTTTTTTTTTTTTAAAGAAAGTGTTTGGTAGCAGTTGTCAATAATCATCCTTAAAACAGGAGCTGAGAATTCGTTTTCCCGAATGTGGTGAAATCGCTAAACTTTTCTATTCTAACACACCAGATTTATCAATTGTTTTGTTTAAAATCACTGGCCGATCGTAGAGACCAGATAGTTTATTGCAACTGATTGAACATTAAAACTAATTATTTAATTCAATATGTATTAATATTAGTTTTATTTACTCTTTTATTCATTTATATTATTATATTAACATTTATTATCAAAAAAACGAACTCATTATATGTGTCCCACAATTCCGTCAAAACACATGCGTGTTTCTCTTTGAAAACTTTTTCTTTGTGAAAACTTTAATCGCACTACCAATTTCATTTATTCATTATGCCATTTTGTGCATCCGTAGTCGATTTCGTCAATGGTTAAAATCGCAAACACCCAAATCCAAAGATTGCCTAAAATTAAATCAAAAATATAATAGAGATGAAAAATACAAAGCTAAAGCGTGTTTGAAATTATTTTCTTCAAACTAAATACATTTAGTTGGATGAATTGATAATTAAATTATATGAAATTTAGAATTCAAAAATAATTTTAATCTTTTTGGAAAAAAGTGATTTTGAGATTATTCTGGTATGGATGGGTTTTATAAAACAGTATTCAATTCATATTTGTCTAATGTCTATATATAACTTTTAATGACAGACAAATGATATAGTTGCTATTATGTTACTATTTCTTCAATTAAACGTGCTAATTCACCAAATGTATTTTTTGTCTCTCATCTCATAACTCAAGGATGGCTAGAGCTATGTCCACCAGATTTTCTGTGATTACTAATGGGACCCCGGAGCATGTTTTTAGTATATCAATTTTTGAAAATTAAAACAATTTGTTTGTTTTTTTAGTGAGGGGTTTGATTTAGAATGTAAGTAAATTGGATGCTTACTTTGTGTTTGTCAGGTTAGATTTAGCTGTTATGGAAACAAGGTGTTGTGTCTATAAGGGTGTCTACTCAGAATAGTTGCAATTATTCATGAAGGACTTCCATGACTAAGTAGAATATATATTCTGTACTTGTTGAGTTTTTATACCAGTCGTGTCTGTTGACTGCAAGTCTCCTCAATGAAATTATACAGTGAATATTTTAGTTCAAAATTCAGGTAATAAATATGAACTTATTGATCCACCCTCATATGTATGTGTGTGTGTGCAGAGAGGGATTGTCCCTGGGTGTTGATATACCAAACATTAAAGTACAGAAAGATGGCATGTACCCATTGTCTGTAATAGAAGTTGGGGATTTTTAAATCTTGATACATTGCAACTATAACCAAATCAAGCCCTCCTTTGACTTGCGTTTTGATGCTAATTTCTACATATATCTTAGCCAGAAAGATAAATTTGTATTAAATGTTATCTGCCTCTTATCCTCAAACCCTGCCCTGTTTCAAACCATGTAAAATCATAACATGACAAAAAGAATCAGACAATAAATATTTATGTTGCTGCGACTTGCGTGGAGACAAACAACTATACAGACTAGTACATGAATTGTGAAGAGATTTATAATAACAAAAGTAATGTGTGCATCAACCCATAAACGAAGAATTGAAGTACTGGCTGTTGAATTTGCTGAAACTGTTGATGATTTACTTGGTGGTATGAGGTACAACCTATCATAAGCTGAATTTGGATATTGACAAAGAAATGCTGACAAATAGTTAAAACTTAAGCTGGTTGTCAAAAGATGCAGTTATGGTTTGGGGGTTCTGAAGAAGATGTAATTTGGTCAAACAGCATGTATTTTGTCCTCTGCAACAATCGTATCTTATTCGTCAGCAATGACAGGATAATGTATATTTGTACAGGACATTGTTGTTTAACCTGATTCGACCGTGACCAGGCTATGTATTTAAATGGGACATATACTCATTATTTCATTTCCCCCCTCCCTCCCTCCAGAATTTGCTGGGTCAAAAATCATTACAGTGAATGAAAGTTTTGGTGTATTTGTTAAAATAATAAATCCTACCTATGAAATCATGGGTAACATGAACAGTTGGTGATTATATAAATGATAATTGCATTTTATTGACAATAAGCAACAGTCTTTAAAAAGGTCAAGTGGATTTTGTCTTGTTTAAAATGTTTTTCTATCTAAATAATGACAATTTATCAAAGTCAATTGAAAAATAATTTTCTACAGGAATGGCTTAAGGGTCAAACTCCACTCTGGCTGAAGCTTAAATGACTTAGCTTATAAGTTTTGAAAATATTTCAACTTTTGTAAAAACAGTTTTCCTTTAACTGAAAAAGATCTTTAAATTTGGCCATGGAAGGGTACTTAATAATATAGTATCTAGATAATTTTCTGGATATAAACTCAAAAAATAGGGGGGGGGGTGACCAATGTTTCTTTATAATTCCTCTAGTGGGGTTGAAATAAGGTTGCATGCCAAATTTCAGTCTCCTCAGTACCCTTGAAGGGTTATAATTTTGGTGAGGGTCATTGTTGTTACCAGGGGGAAATAAAGTCAACTCCAGACTAAGAATTTGATAAAAAAAAAATCTGACAAATAGGAGACATTTTATTATGTTCTTTACAAACTCCTCTGAAGTACCAAATTTCTTTCCTTGTTGATGAGTTGAGGTTAGGTAATAACGCTAATGCTTTGAGGGAATTTGGCCATTTTGAACCAGTGTTGCCACTCACCTGACAATTAATGCCAAATTAATTATGTAGCAAAAGAAGCATATGCTACGGGCCCCATACTAGATGCTTGCAAGCTATCAATTCTGATTCAGTGATTCTGCACTTGCCCTATTACTATAAGTATTATACCACCATCACTTTTTATGAATGACTGGGTATTTATGGTTTGCAATTTTAGCCAATTATCATCTTTAATTTGGGTTATTATTTTAACACAGTAATTAATAGGAGTGTAGTATCTATGTGGTACATATATGACACATAAATATTCAGGTATTCAAAACAGATGTCATAGCTGCTGCACAAAGATCGAAATGAAACAAAGTAATATTATTACTGAATTGTAAGACATTTGTTGTATTATTTTGCTGTATAGTAAATGAACATAAATTAATTACTTTACTATGCAAGTAAAACATTCATGATTTAATATTTATGTGCATTTTCTTGATTTAAGGCCCCTTTATAACATATGCTACATGCCCCGTGCAAACTTATTCTGGCCTGGCTGACAATAAAACAGATCATCCACCAAAAAACACACCTAGGTCGTAGAACTACCAAGTAAATAATTTAAGCGTGTATAATGCAATAAAAATTAAACTAATCATTAATTTAATACTTACATTGCAATATATGCAGTACTACTTCAATTGCTTACCTCACAGAAACGTGATATTACTAACACCGAAAGTAAGCACATGAATTCTTTCCCCTTGTTATGAATTTCCACTGTATTTTTAAAAATTCACAAGTAAAAGCTTTTTAAAAAAATTTATATTTCTTAATTTTTTACCTACATTTCTTCCGTGCATTCAAATATTACATCAAAATAGTTGCTTTCTGGCATGCATATTCAGCTTAACTAACCGCTGCATCTTGATGGGAAAAATATTTTTATTTGACATTTTATTTTTAAAACAAACATTAAATTTCTATTTATGTCTGGTGTGCATTAAAACATTATTTTGAATAAATTTACATTAAAGAGTGGCGGATAAAAAGTATGACCTCTCAGTTCCCAATGGGTTAAATACCTACATTAATCCCCCCTTAACGAAATGCATCCATTTTTAGGAACTCCCGCTTAACAAACTCTCGCCTTAACGCAACTATCAACAAAGTGAATACATGTATACTTTCATTTTTTGAGGTAGATGTGCCCATATTTTATGGAATTATGGAACTACAAACCCAGATATGTGTGGGAAAACTCAGATCGGCAACACTGTTTTAAACTTCTGTATAGAAAATCCAAGATCTTAGAATGATCTCCCTTAGAAGTGCCAGACCGTTTAGCACTAAAAGGGAAGTTATTCTGAATATTCTTTTAGTAGTTACTTCCCTTAGATGAAGCGTTTTTGTGATTATCTGGACTGGTCATGAAACGTTAACAATTATTTGAATAGGGTTTATGTTTGGTTTAGAAGAGAATTAATGACTTAGCCTATGGAACCTCTCTCTCTCTCTCTCTCATATATATATATATATCTCACATTATTCTCTTCTGGTGTAAGCAGTAAGATTTAATAAGGAGTTTAATGATAGCAAGAATATTTCCATCCTGTATATTTCTTGGTACATAAAGGTTGAATATCATTTTAAAAGTTTATAACATTATTAAATATATATGTATAACACAAAACGATATTGTAAGGAAGTAACAGGTGGTACAATGCGCTTGTTGTTAAGGCCCTAAATCATTGTGTATAGTGTAACTATGTGCAGGTGATCACCATTAATTACACTCAATTGGTTGCTAAAATATATATATATAGTTATATTATTCTTTCCCAGTGTAAGCAATAAGATTTAATAAGGGGTTTAAAGATAGCGAGAATATTTCCATTCTGTGCAGAGCTGGTTTCCATTCTGTGCAGAGCGCCACCGGCAAGAATAAAATCAGAGTAGTCTCCCTTGGATTCTCATTAAATCTCGCAATGGTCA
>VCCN01004184.1:2851975-2862820 GCA_006491835.1 Architeuthis dux | reverse complement strand
TATATATATATATAAATTACTGCTGGTGCTACTTACCACTCGGGGCTTGAATGGAGGCTCTACCTCTCTCTTCTCTAATTTTTCCCAATCAATAGGTTTGAAGAATGGATGATTGCGAATATCCCCTTGTGGGCAGTTAGGCATTCCTAATCGAACTTGAGGATTTCGCTCAAGTAACTGAAAACCAAAGAAATATATTCAAAATTCAAAACATATCAAAATTAACTATAAATAAATTTTTAAAATCAATCACACAATTCAAATACAACTTGATGAATCAAGAGTTAATAATTTCTGAACTTGAAAAATTTGGTAAATATATTTATGTAATGCAAATTTGTATCCAGTAAACAATTAAAACATGTGCATGGTAGCCTAATGGTTACTGGAAAAGAAAATGGAATTGGTGGACTGCGTTTGAGTTTCAGCTGAGGCTGCTTATGCTCACTTCGCTATAAAGCCTTTGGGAAAGTCATGAATCTACTTCTCCCCCCAGCTATGGATAAATAGTAGGGCAGATGGAGCCCTTTAGCCCTGTAAGGCAGTCCAACTAAGAGAAGGTTACTCTGACAGAAAAAGAAAACTAGGAGTAGGGGCCCTAAGTCACACTCATAGTAAACTCTACCTCCTTTCTGGCAACTCCTGCAGCCAAAAAGGCTGCCAGTTGTGATGTCTCATCGTACCACTGGAGGTCGAGAGAGTGGGATCGTTCCTGTGCAACGACCCTCCCGCTTTAAAAAAAAAAACATTCACACACAAGTTGCTATGCCAATCTCTGCTCAGCCACAAACATCATCAGAAAGATGGTCAACCAATAAAAACCAATTAAAAGATCTTAAGTTGAAGCATCATAATGGTAATGTGTTTTCAATCATTTTATTTTTGTTATTTTTTAACCCATAAGAACCCACTGTGACACCGGTGTCACATAAAATTTAATTGATCTGCACAGTCTATTATCTAATATTATATTTTATCCTTGATTTTAACTCACAAAGTGTACTAAGTGACATCTACTGAACATCTTGGTGCAGTTACGTGACTGTTTGTCAATTTGCCTACCCAGAATCCCACATAATGTTCCGTCAAGTAGAAATGGGTCTGGGTTCTTATTAAATCATATACAGAGAAAGGTTTTCAATTCCATAATTTTTTTAAATTACTTTTTTCAAACTAGACCCACTCAACAGAGCACCATGTGACCACAGCCATGAAAATAAGTTGCTTTCACTAAACAAATTTGTATATAATAGATGATCCAGTAAATTTTGATGAATCTACTCGAAGATTACTGGATGCAATTTACACCGCGAATAAACAAATCCACTAAATAGAAACCAGTCTAAATAATTTCAATATTGTTTTAAAAAATGACCTGATTTAATCGGCTGGTACTATTGGAAAAGCAAAGGAAAGGGCTGATGCAATCTGACCATTAATTTTATTGTAAGGAATGTTTTTCCATTCATGAGAAGAATGATAGACAAAACTCCTGGTATAAAATTTTTTTTTTTTTTCTGATGTTTAGAACCGAAGATTGAGATTGACCTCTGGTGACCTCAAAGGTTAGCCTATGTGGGAAATCGATTTTTATTGATTATCCATCCATAGTCCTTGTAGTTTTCATGGAGAAGAGGCATGGACAAACCAACAAACAAACAGATGGCTCAAATATTAGTATATATAGAAGATATAGATAAGATATAAAGTAAGAGCTGTGTCTGTCACACTTATGTTGACTTAAAAGAGGCCTTTATTTTAAATATATAACCTGAACAAGAGGAATATGTAGATGTCTTAATAAAGAAACTAACAAGAAATGTTGTCTACAAAGAAATAATATATAATTATATAATTTAAATTAGCCTATTTTGCAAGATGTCTGTAAAAAGCATCACCAAACTGGTACTTTGGATGAAACAGTTTGCTAGGGACCTAATCATGAAGTGTAAAGTGACGATGACACTAAGAGAGATTTCAGTACCAGTACCATCCCGCTTCCAGAAAACTGGAATTACCAGAAAACCAGCTATTTCTAAAACTGGCCAGTTTCAAATCTGGCGGGCATCATAGTGGTTTGCTGCGTATCCGCTCTTTGTTTCAATTTTTGCAGCGTGACTGAATTGTCTTCAGATGAATATTAGTAAATTAATATTGATTGAACAGACCCTGTTTTACTTTTCTTTTTCTTTCACCACTACCCACAACAAACACGGTTTGAAAGTACGGCTATGTATGTATGTATGAATGAGATTCAGACATATGAATGTATGTATTGTATACATTTGCAGATTTTACTTGTACTAAACTGATCAACAGAGAAAAATATTTCTTTATTGATTTATGGTAACTATCTCAATCAGTTCGGTCCGTTGAAGGAAAGGACAGACTTCTCAAGGTGTTCAATGGACTTGTGTATGTATACAATATACATACATCCATGGATGGAAGCTTATTGTACAGGACTGGACCATTTTGTTTGCCGCTCCACCCACCTGTGTTCATTTTTGTGGCGTGATTGAATTGTCTTCAGATGAATATTAGTAGATTAATATTAATTCAACAGATCCGGTTTTTGATGTGGATTAATTTGTATGGATTAATTTGTACGGATTATAAACAGTTTCTTTCTTTACCTTTCTTTTTCTATAGATCAAACTGACACCGCTTTAGAAGTATATTAATTTGTATCTGTTAAATAGAATTTGTTTTTCACTTTTGATTGTTTATTTTATATTTCAAGTATATATTAAGCCTCTGTCCAGAAAGCTGGAAAATCTAGAAATTTGGGTCACCTTCAGTTCCCTCTTTTTCTTTTCTTTTGTTTAACGGCACATCAACGCTTGGTGGGTCATTTAGTGCCGAATTCAGGAGGGGGAGGGGGGATCCCATGTCCCCATGACTAGAGACTTGAGGGGGGAGAATCCCAAATCCCTGTCACTGAGACAAATGCCACAAGGACAGGGAGGAAGGGGTGGAGATCCCAAAAGCTTCTCAGGACGAATCCTGAGCATGCTAATGGTGATCGCATCCCGACCAGCTGGCCATGATATCCTGTGCAACTTCTCCCAGAACGATATCCAAGCATGCCACAAGGACCCCTGAAGGGGCGTGGTTCTCTGAACTTCGAAGCCATGGCGGTTTCGAAGAACAGATACTACATTTTGATCTTAGCCAAAAGGCTGCGAAGCGATTCCCCTTCATTTCCAATCTTGCCGGATAAATAGTCCAGTACTGTATTCCCTACCCCAAACTACAGTTTAACTTATTCCATTAAAAAAAAAAAAAAAATAACTTACCCCACTTAAACATCGAACAGCATCGGTTGGAAGCCACCGAGGATAGAATAATTCGTCATGGAGGATTGACTGGAAGAGATCATCTTCATCATCTCCATGGAATGGTGACTGTCCCATTAACATTTCATATTGTAGTACTCCAAAGGACCACCAATCCACAGAAATTCCATATTTCTGTCCATGTAAAATCTGCACAGAAAAGTAAAAACAAAATATTTAATAATCACAATATTTACTTTGAATGAAAACATGAATTGTATATAAAGAGATAATGATGAATGTTTAGAGAAACCTCAAGACCTGATGATATCAGTTAGCATAGATGCTATTTGTATGACAACAGCCATGAGAAAAAAAGTTATACATATATATTATATACACATATATACATATAAAAATAGATACAGTACAAAACTGTTTTTTCGGTATATTCTTATACATGCTTGCAAATGATAGCCATATTCTGTTAGGATTGCTTCATAATTACACAGAATGGCCTAAGTCAACTAACTATATTTATTTTATTTTCCACCCAGATAGTTTTAATTCATTTGCCATGATCATTAGCTTTGCAAATTTTTTCAAAAGTAACAAAAAAAAATTCTTCAAGATTCCCAAAACATTAAATTTTCAAAACCAAACTTAGACAACTATCATGTTTGTTAAAAAAAAAAAAAAAAAAAAAAAAAAAAAAAAAAAAAAAAAAACAGAAAAAAGAAAAATAATTGGAAAATCATATCCTCAGCATGAAAGTGGATTAAAAAAACAAACCAAAACATAATACTTAAGCAAGACCTACCTCTGGTGCAATATAGTCGGGTGTTCCGCAGAAGGTGTTTGTTCTGTTGCGTTCATCAATTCCTTCTTTGCACATACCGAAATCAGCAATTTTTATATGGCCAGTTTTGTCTAACATTACGTTATCTAGCTTGAGATCTCTGAAAATAGACAAAAATATTGAATAGAACGAATTCAATTAGTTGGAGAAATAATTGGGATTCAACAGAAATAATACAGCTACCCTATAAATGGTACTTCCTGCATCAGTAACATAAATGTTTTTAATCAAACAATTTTTCAATAAATTTTATATTTACATTCTATTAAAAACGAGTTGTCCTACCCATTTCCAAGTTTTGAAACTGAGGATTAAAAGTGCCCTATATTGAACAAGGCTATTCATTCCCATTTCAACTAACCATTCACTACCTTCTCAGTTTACATATATAATATAATCAGAACTCGGGAGCTAGAAGGGAGTCCCCCCCCCTTTCCTAAGTTATTTTTGAAGGTGATTTTTAGGCTAATATTTGGGAGAAATAAAGGACAGTTTTTTTTTAATGATATTATCTTAGTACAGATATTAGTAGATTTTAGAAGCATATGGTTAAATAGAACAATTCTTACCCCTAAAACCTAGCCATCCTCGTGTGAATGGCAATGGAATATGCTTTTATGTTCAGGAAATGTACAGCATAGGATTATATAGGCAGGATTTCCAACTACACAAGTTAGTTGGAGTTATCATGAATACAGTTTATCCTATGCAATGCTAGGTCACTTGACCTGTGATTAATAGGAAAATACATAGTGACAGATGTAACGGATACATATCACATATGTATTTTGCACTCATACACACTTTATGTTTAACAAAACAAAGAAATCTTATTATCTATGGTATTTCTAATCTATTTTGTACTAAAAGAAAAAAGGTTTGAATTTTTTAAAAAGTATTAGGAAAATTTAATAAGTTATTAAAAAGTACATTCAAAGTGACATATTTCCACAGAACATCCAGGTTTCAGATATTCCCTAGAACCAAATTATCTCTCCAAGTATACTTTCAGATAACCAACTCACAGGACATGAAAATATACCACTTGAATTGTAATTTATACACATTGTAGACCAAATGTCTAGGAATACTGTGTATCTTGTCTATCCCTATTTTACCTTAGGAGGTTGACAAGAACCATACTGAATAACCAACATTTACACCAGCCAACACCTTCCACTTACCTCTTCCTATAAGACAAACTCATTTCAATCTTTGTCCAGTTGTAGTTTTGCCTAACAAAAACTATAGCCGTTCCAACATTTTACCAAAGAGACATGCACCTCTCTTCATTTTCAATTATGTACGTACACATACACATTCATACAGTCTCTATATACACTGTACATCTTCAACAAACGGACTTTTTAAGTAGCAAACCAAACTTTACAAGCATTCTTCTTCTCTACAGATGAGAACTACCTTATTGTTATCATGCATTCTGTAATAAATATACTTATTGTTACATCCTTGTCTGCATCTTTATTTCCGTTACAATGTGCATCTTGCACCATACATGCATTATTACTTTTATTGCAGGAACAAACAGAGGAAGAAAGATACAACAAATCTTTCTTACGGATATTGCTAACCCTAGTCTTTCTACCTCTATCCATCATCAGCACCTAACGGGCAGTCAGTAAAGCTATTACTATATCTCTCAAGCAGCACCCTAGCTTACTACCCTACAATCCTTTGTTATTGTTTATTTTGGAAACTTTGCATTCAAAACGGAGTCAGATACTTTTAATATTATAAGAACTTCACTTATTATAACATAAACCTCCTTATACAGATAATGCTAATCCATTCAAAGTGATAGATGATACTAATCCATTCAAAGTGATAAATGATACTAATCCATTCAAAGTGATAAATGATACTTAATCTCTTTAAAAATCAGTGGCAGATAATACTTAGATTATACTTAGACAGATAATACTTAAATAATCTCTTTAAAAATGTTTACAACAGACAAAGCCTTTTCACACATTGTTGTATACAACAATAAATATCTGTAAACAAAGAAATTATCTATAAGAAATATTTAACAAAACAAAGAAATTTTATCTATGGTATTTCTAATCCATTTTAGGCATAGTATATTTTTATGGCATGTTTTTACTAAAAAAAGAAAATTTAATAAGTTATTAAAAAGGCCATTCAAAGTGACAAGAAAATTGAAAGTTATACCTGTATACAATATTTCTGGAATGTAGAAACTGCAATCCGCAGACAATCTCTGCTCCATAAAACCTGGCAATAAATAAGAAAATTAGAAAGAATACAAAAAGTGTGTTTTTGTAAAAGACACCAACAACAATTTTTTCCAGGTATAAAATATATCTAAAATCTGACAAGAAGAAAAAAATGCAATCAAGATAATACACAATTTCTAAAATACAAAATCTATTTCAAGAGATTTTATTTTTTAAGTATGAAAATACCTATGAATCATGTATTTATGTAGACATTTTATGATCTAAGATTAAAAAATGCCAAGTCTTAATTATACATTATTTATTATTCTTTTACCAGCTTTTTACTTAAAAATTAGGATTAAAATATGAACAAAAGGCACAAAGTTGAGCATGATTAAACAAGCTTGAAATAACAGATGCAGATTACATTAACAATAAGACAGGAAAAGCCTGTGACAATAAAAACAAAAAGTTGTTTTCATTGTGATGAATTGTCTGAACATTTACTGGTGTTGATCACAATTTCTTTTAGAAATAAAATTACTATGCTGAATTTACCTGACAATATGTTTTTGTTAAAAGATGGAAAAGTTCTTATATAGTTAATAATTACAAAATTATATACATTCGGATGAGATTATAATATTAAATCTAAATCAAATTATAAACAATAAATAATATATTCCAATAATCATTGATCAAATATGATTTTTTAGTTAGGCTTCATTTAATCAATACTATGTGACAGACATTGGCAACAAACATTGAAATTGGTTTATTTAACTTATAGAATATTTTGTGATTCATTTGAAAATATGCCTAGAAGAAGTTTAAGTTGAGTTAGTATTATTAAGAATCAAGACAAGTGAAAAATGTTCATTATATCAGAGGTGTATAAAGAAAATAAGTGAGAGAGAGAAAAATCCTTATGAATGTGGATAAAGAGATACATACATAGCCAACTGTATACTGAATCTGCGTGCTTTCTGAATATGGAACATCAGGTCACCTCCGTTTAAGTATTCCATCACAAAGAACAGATGTGACTGAAAGAGAACATAAATAAATTAGATATGACAATCTCATGTATTTTTTTTTTTACTAAAATAATTTCAAAGAATATATACACAAACATTTTTATACACCGTGCAGTGTGAATGGATCAGTATAAGAGGCTACTGTATATAAGATGGACATTTATTTTTTTTCTAAAAACTATGCAAATATTACATTGTCTCCAATGTGCTGGTATTATGACTAGGGGCCCGTCTACTGAAGCTTGATATGGACAGTTATGGGGCTTGGTAATCCATCAAATACCCTTATAAACCTCTCATATTATAGTCCAGCACATACAGTAAGTTTTGTTTTTTATTATCGAGATATATATGTTCCAGGAGCTGGGACATATATGTCCTGTAGATCTCTTTTAGAAATCTACTGGGACATTTTAATTCAGGCATTAAGCACCTTAATAGGTGAATCTTGAAATAAATTCAAATCCAGAAATTCATTTTTTGAATTTATTTGAACTAAAAGATTATTTTTTCCCAAAATGCAATAAATCTATGGCATCGTTTTTTCCCAAAATGCACTAAATCCATCAGTAAAAACCATGTCCAGACTTTTTGGCGAACACCATGTCGCTGACAGCAGTTTCGTCCTGCAGACGATTCGGAGACAGCCTGTTTGGCAAACACTTTTGCCGACTTGTCTTTTCACCAATTGCCTTTGCGTCAAATATTTTGTTTTTTGCCATTTAGCAACTAATCAGAGAAATAATTGAGCAAACATCAACACCCTACTTTAAAAACGTAATTAAACTTGAAAAAAAATTAGTTCTTGAGTTTTTTCTTGGCTTTAATTCATTTTATAATATGTTTTTTATCATCCTGTTCTTCCAATGTTGTTACTTAAGATGTAAAATAAAATTATTTTTCAGAAATTTCACTGTTTTTTTTTGTTTTTAATATCTAAATGGAAAAAAAAAAAAAATTTGATGAAAAGGCAATCAGCGAAAAGACAAGTTGGCAAAAGTGTTGTTCACCAAACAGGTTGTCAGTCGAATCGTTTGCAGTACGGTCAGCTGACTGTGTGTCAGCGATATGTCATTCGCCGAAAAGTCCGAGAACCATAAAAACTATTTTGCTGTGTGAAATTATGCAAAATATTTCTAGGAATTATTATCTATAACTTACACCGTAAACTTGAATTTCACGTCTTAACTTTTTGAGTGTAAATAAAATTGTTTGTGAATTTTTTTTTTAAACATTTATGTGGAACGTTTATCAAACAGTTTTGGATTGTTTACCGAAAACAAAAAATTGTAGGTACTTGGCTGGGAAGCATCCTCAAAAGAAATCGAACTGCTACGCCACTGAACGCATCAAAAGAGTGTAGACTGCTTTCATTCTTAGAAAAATATCATTGAATATTTGCATGTGATAGTTCATAACCTTGCAGGGTCTGCTGGACCCACTTGTTGCCTTTGTTATTATCTATAACTTACAACTTAAATTTTAAGTCTTAACTTTTTCAATGTAAATAAAATTGTTTGTGAAATTTATTATTTGAGTGTAAAAATAAAATTGTTTGTTTCTTAAATTTATTTTTTAAAACCTTTACTTTTATATATGACCATTAATTAACCTGGCTTTTTAAGTTATGTGTTACTTCGTTAAATATGCACACATAACTTATATTCTGACCTTTTAACATTTACAATGTAAAGAAAATTGACCATTTCATGAAATTTCCTTTTTTACTTTGTTTTATGTTATAGTTTTTTTTTACCTACTCAGTAAATTGTACATCTCGATAAATTGTTATCAGTAAATCATCAGAATACTGCTCAATTAACACACCCATACTGTTGATTTTCACAGGGCACCACTATCACTATTTATGTGATGGAAATGTCGCATTGTGATAGGTCGAGCAGTTTGGGAAAAATCTGGCGTGGCACTTATTAATCCCTTTCATTCCAAAATGCAATACCATGCAGAAAAACAATGCGGATATCACGTTTTGTGGAAATTGATTATGGAACATTGGAACCAAGCTTTTTACACATTACATTTGATATATATGTGGATTCAACTACATTTTTTTTCAAGGTGGTTTTTGAATCAATTAATTAGATCTTTAAAGATAAAAAAAAAATAAATTAAAGAGGACCTTTAAAAGCAGAAAAAACAAGAGTTTCTACATCTTGTTCAAAGGATATTTGAAACAGTGCAATGCAGGAACATTAAAAGAGCAACCTGAGAAGAAATTTTGCATACTTAAATAGTATCTATATACACAGTAATTTTTCTTATTTTTATGAACCTGATTGCCAAATGTATTTGACCCTTTGTCATGACAATAGAAATTTTTTAAAAAATGTGTTGTGTACTAGGGATGTCACCTGACAAAATAAAGTCTTAGTTAAAGTTCTAAGGATAACTAATTTTTTAATTTATGGTACAAGGATTAAAAGGTAAGATGAAAAAAAAAATGGCTAACCTCTGACTGAAATGAACAAAACAAATGAGTAAGGAATGGGTGTTGTGCACCAAGAGCCAGGACCCGTCGCTCAATCATTGTACACTCGACATCGTCATCCTCCAATACGACGTCTTTCTTCAGGGCTTTCATAGCATAATAGGTGTGGTTTTCTTTAAGCTCAGCCAGCATTACCTAAAATATCAAAAGAATATTGAAGAAATCATCTAATGTCAATAAATAAGAGAAGAAAAACAGAGGGGGGAAAAGTGCCAAGAGAATTTCTAAAGTGAACAGATAAGAAAGTTTACACGGGAAATAATTATAAGTAAATCTTTTATTGTTACCATTTTATGGGCAGTTTTCCCTACTTATGCAGGTTTTGACTTGCATCATCATTTATACAAATTTCATCATTTACAACTCGTCTTCCTTTCTTGCTGGTCCAACTGATAAACTGTCTCTCATAATCTTGTAAATTTGCTTGTTGAATATAAAGTTAACCTTTGACCAGTTTTATGCTGTAAAACTAAATCTATACTATTATTGAGAAATGTTTGGGAGGTAATAAATATAAAAAAGGAAAAAAGTTTTATTGAATATTTCATCATTTACAACTTGTCTTCCTTTCTTGCTGGTCCAACTGATAAACTGTCTCTCATAATCTAGTAAATCTGGTTTATATTTTCTGTCAAACAGCAAGAGAGGTTCAGTTTTATTACAGAAGTTCAGCTTGTTAAGTCTTGCATCCGATCTGATAAAATTGTTGCTGACTGAATTGTAGTTGAACTCCGGTCAGTTTTGCGAAGAGTCAGCGATTCGTATTTAAATCGCAGACCGAGACGTCACTATGACTAGACTCAATCGCTGCAAGAAGTCTTGCATCACATGATCATGATTTAAAATTAGGAAAGTTGAATATTCAAAAATAATTTTTGCTACTTTCCAATCTATAATAAAACCAATTTTTTTATTAAACTAACAAAAACTTTTCTTCCTGTGTACCCATTTGTCAAACAAT
>VCCN01004184.1:2833581-2845181 GCA_006491835.1 Architeuthis dux | reverse complement strand
TGCCCCATAAAGGGTTAAACAATGGTCCAATTCCCAAAATGCTCTATCACTGTTAATGTCAATTTATTTCAACTTCAACCACTAATATACCATGGATTTTTAAATCTGTGAAGATGAAGGTCATTTCCATTACTATTTAAATAGAGCAGTGAATGTTGTTAATATTTTCATGCTTACTCGCACAATCTTCAGAATAATATATCTAGGAGTGATTTTTGTCTCGTTCAGAATGATTTTAAAATGAAAAATGAAAAATGAAAAACAGAGAGCAAATAAAAAATCCAGCAAATATTCATTTTTGCAATATTTTACTTTTCTAAGTCTGTAAAATGATTATTTAGAAAATATGTTTCAGTTTCATTTTCAAATAGATTTGATCATTTTTTGACAATATAATCTTGCCATTTTTGTACCTTAATTTCAACTGTAATGTTACAGAATAACCCCAAAGTGCTGGTATACATTTCTTGAAAGAATGATGTTATTTAGTGCCAACAGATGAATACAACTCAAAAGTTGTTCTATTTTCCCATCCAGGTAACAGTCTATATTTGAATTGGTTAAGTGTATTTCACCCTGGCCAAGTATATGTACAAGGACTGTCCTGAAAGTATCCAGCCATTTTGAATATCTCAAGAACTGGTTGCACAGCCTTGATATAACTTGGCAATAAATTAAAGTGGACCTTACAGTGTATGCATGAACAGACACTCCTCCGTGGGGTTACGCAGTCAGCAGAGAGATGCCATTGTGCTTGTGACTATCGCATTCACAATGACCAAGTGAGACATTCTTCAGGTCTAGTGCAGGGTTTTTTGGCAAAACATTACATCACCCAGGTCTGTCAGCCACCCCTCTGCAACTTCTATCTTTTCCCAAAGAGATTTCAGATGTGGACAAGATTAAGGAGAATACGACAAGGCAGCTGATAGCGATCCTGAAGAAGACTTTGCAGACTTTTAAAAGTGGAAGGGACATTGGGATAAGTGGGTGAGGTCCCATGGGGTGTACTTTGAAGAGGTCACTAACGCGCCATTGCCCTAAGTAGGCTATATTTTCGTTAGTATTGAATGGTTGGATACTTTCGGGACAGACCTTGTACATTACAAAACCAATTTGCAACTTCTCACGCAGAAAACAAATCTGTGAATGCTATCAATATGTTAATATATCATATACAAATAAAGATAACTGTTAGCTTTCTTTGTTAATGATCAGTAGTGGAACTCTCCCATTTCGGGAGTCCCTTTTGTCTGATACTTTGTTCAAATCAGTTAGCAGTTTGGCATCTTAGCATATAGACGTCTGTAAATAAAAGTGAATTGAAGACCCCGGAGTGTACGTGTTTATATTGAAGTTGACAGCCAACAAGTGGATCTACAAGAGTCTTACAAATGCTACCTTTAAATAAACAATAAGAACGATAAAAATTCAGAGCAAAGAATGATGCTTGCACAAGATTCAAGCTCAGTTCCTTTTTTTTGGTTAATTCAGCAAGGATTATAGAAATTCACGATCTGACAATTTAATTTAGTTGCTGTCACCCATTTTTATGCCTACCTTTGTTTCTCGGCTGTTGACTGCACTGCGTGGACATCGTCCCAGGATTTTGTCATGACATTTCTTGTGGACTGCACAGTTACAAACTGAAAATTTTCAAGAAAAATTTTGTTTCAATTATTCAAAGTGGGGAACAATTAAGATTTATTACTTAGTGATAAAAAAAAAAAAAAAAAAAAAAAAAAAAAAAAGGAAGGAATTTAAGTTTGGAATTACAAAACATTTTAAAATATTTTTTGAATAAGATCTAACTTTTTGTTTGTTTATTCCTGTGGACACCTTATGGAGTATAGGGCTGCTTTTGCAGTTTCAGTAGTAAGTAGGTTTTACAGGGTGGAGTTTCTAGCCCCACACTCAAGCTGTAGGTTTTTTTTTCTGTCAGAATAACCATCTTTTAAATGGAGTGCCTTATAGGGCTAAAGGGCTCCAACTACCCTGCTATTTGTCTGAGGACATTAGTGGGAAGTGAATGCAAACAGCCTCGGTCGAAACTCGAAATTTGTTCACCCATTCCATTTTTTCTACCTGTAACTGTTACACCACTCTGCATCTCGGAACTTTCTACCTATTCCATTATTCACCATGATTCACACAAAGAGTGAATACATAGATTTAAAAGTCTTCCCAGGTTGAAGATTTTTATGTGCTCAAACAATTTCCAGAATTACAAGAGCATCCACCAAATTATGTCAATGGGCCTTGTCGTTCAAGTGTGATAGTGGCACAAACACACAAACAAACGGAAGGCTACAATATTAGTATAGATTTTGAATAGAACTATTTTCGTATTTGAGGTGTACAGCACAAATAATTTACAATAAATTAAGGATCAGAAATTTCTCAGTATGCATTTTAGAATAGTTCTTATCTAAGTTATGGACTATATTTTTCAGCTATTGTTACATAGTCTTGGGAAAATAGCTCATACTCAAGTTGGAAAACTGGCGTATATCAAAATAATAACAGTATTCTCAGTGTCAAAGTACCAGACAGTAGGAAATATATTCTACGTGTGTGTGAGGTGGTATCAATCATAGTCATTGTCATGACCTCTGGACAACAGGAGTTGGCTTGTGATATTTTTAGAAGTCAGAATCAACGCATGAAACAAGACCGGTCACACCTATTTGGCATCTCCCAAATCTTCTAAATTACAGACCAGTACTAAAGCTAATACTTAAGAAACGGACAAACTATGAATTTGACTGATCACCTTGTGTTTCTACATAGAAAAACAAAGGTAGGTTGTTTTTTATATATATTGTTTGACTTCTTGACTTCATTCGAAGCCCACGTCATCACAGGTATCAATTCAGAAAATGTAATCAACTAAGTTCAAATTCTGCATAAAACTGTTATATCACCTTTGCACTAATACCCCTAAGGAATGAATTCAACACTCCTTGACTATGATCTTGTTACTGGCATGCTACATTGGTAGGCAGTTAGCAGCCAGGTCAGAGATACATCCCTGCTACTGATATCATGTAAACCAGTACAGCCTGTCACAGGATACATTGATAGATGATAGGCATTATCAAGTATATCCTTTTGCCTGTTGAAAAGTAATAAAGAACAAGATGTCAGAACTTGACAACCCAGTCTAGCATGGAACCCAAACAACCTGCTCTAGTCGTAGGATAAATACATTATATATTCTATTATTCTATCTGTATAGATGAGACTTGTTAATGCCCTTGTCAAAAATGTAAGGTTTTATTTAATGTAAAATTGCTCGAAATTTGTTTTGACTTTAAGTAAAATCAATTGAATGTTAATTTAAATCAAAGATAAATTAGTTTTTGTTTTTAATTAAAATGTTCATGGGAAATTCAGGACGTTAAAGTTAAATTCAAAGTTTTAAGGCTTTTTAAAGTTCAATATTTTTTCCTAACGCCAAAATGCCAGTCGCTAAATGAGCTTTACGCCAAAATAGGTTTGACGCCTTAACGCTCACACCAGAACACCCACAGCAAATCAACTTTGCCAAATAGTACCAAATCTCATCTATAAGCAGAATAGCATCCTTTCAATGATATACAGAGGAAGCTGTTTATTACAATCACGGATAATGGTACCAAACAGTTATTATCAAAATCAGTCTGTTCCAAATACTTATATTAATAATTTATGTAAAGTTATTTTCTATAGTTTTGAGAAGGGTCATTAATATTGAAATGAGGATTTCAACCCGATGTGGCTTCCACTTCTCAACAAATCTAAACCCGACAGAACAAAGACACCAGGGCCATGTGTGCTATAAGGGTTACCCACCTTTAAACATAATTTCTGTTTAACCCATCACACTCGGATTTTACACTTGACGAAGGCTGAAGAATAGATCGGCCGAAACGTTGTGTTTACAACACAAATAACAAGAAAGTGTTCAATCGTCCGAAGAACCATTTCAATATTATGTAAAGTTGTTTATAACAATGAATTTAATAATATAACAATGAATGTAAATTGTTCCAATTTTTATATCCTTTGCTTAATGTTAGCCAGTTATTGTTAGCTAAAGAACCCTGTCCCAAAATGATCACAATAAGAGGCTTCCCCTGTACCATTGGCACAATTATTTTTTGTCATGGAGCTCTGTACATCTAGTGATAAAATGATCTGGAGTTTCACTTCTATCTCAAGATAAGGGTACAGTCAGAATTTATAAGTGACCCGCTTTCCTAAATGAGAGAAATTATACACTATTCGCACAATAAAAATCTGGGGCAAAGTTTGTTTTTCTTTCTGATATGCAATAATGCAAATACATACCTTTGCACTTATATCCTTGTTTTTTCAAACCCCTAAAAAAGTATAAAACAGAGTGAACATTGAATTATGGAAATTTATAACAGGCAATTTTTTCATTTTTTACAGAAAGATAAAAAAAAAAGAATGTGGCAAGGAAACAGAAAAGTAAAGACAACATCTTTAGACTGTTTAAAAATGTTATTACAACTAGCTGGATTTGTGAAATTAAGGTATATCATTTTGTTTAAGTGACTCATTACTTATATTATGTATCTATATATATTAACTATAATTACATGCAAAAGCAAATGAAAATGATATATGTGTTATTATTAATTACTTTTGCTATCTGTCTATATTCATGTGGTCTACTACTACTACTATAACTTGATTTTTAGGTTTCAGACTTGTGAGGGAGGAGTAAAGAATGAATAACAGTTATAGTGAAGGTTCAGTCCCTTTTGCTTCCATTCAGGCATAAGCACCCTATTCCATTCTTATCCGTGTTCATTACATTGCAAGGGTGGCTGTGGGTGTGGGGGAGGGGAGAAGAGAAAGGATGAAGAATGAGGGAAATGAATAATAATCAGAAATCGTAATGGTCATACATACAAATAAGCAGAATAATAGTATAATTCTAAAAGCTAGTGCCATTTTTTCATACAACGTTGCATACATGCTTACAGAGACATTTTACTAAAAATAAAATTATTTTAAAATCCAACACCTTTAAGTTTTGAAAATATAAAGAGTTATACAAAGTTAAAAACTGAAAAGGTCATATTGGTCAATATATACCACATGGTTTGCGCATGCACACTAGGGTTTGACTTTCATAAGCCCATTCTCATTATTTAATAGTTATACCTCATATTTCATCCACTTGTTTCAAGACTTGGACAATCAAATTTACAGAACACTATTCTCAAATGTTTACTTCCTGATGACAACACTTAGGAAGCAAATTTCAGAATCAAGCCTTTTTGTTAGCTACTTTTGACACAACAAAGACTATTTTGAATACATTTGGCTCAAATATCTATAAAAGAACTCTCCACACACAAATAAATACAAATAATATTAGTAATAATCATAGGTCCAATATATGTTTTCAAAAATAAAATAAAAAACATTCTGAAAAAGCTGATGACAGAAGAGTCTGCAGAAAGCTCTCAACCTTTAGAAGTAAATAATATATCATCTATTATGAACTTTGGAAAGCTGTCTTAGAATATGAAAAGAAGTTTTCTATTAGAAAACCAAAACTGTCAACATAGGTTTCTTCAGTTTTTAAGTGATTCTGGCTGGCTGGCTGGCTGGCTGGCTATCTATCTATCTATCTATGTGTACAGGTTCTAACAATGGAGCTAGAGGGCTGAAAATTTAAACATTTACTCCTTATTATGTATAGAAAATATTTTTTTGCTTTTAGTGGGGTCAGTTTACAGTGTAAATCTTACACTTGTACTCGAGGTGTCATGGGAAGGTTCAAACGGCAGTCGAGTTATTTTGTCCGTTTGTTTTTATTCTTTATTTTACTTGAGCAATTTATTATCCGACTTTCAACTTACTAGGCCTGTTGACGCTTTACCAGAGGGGTTGAACTTTCCCAGTTTGAATTCAGAGTTATCCATCTCCTAGATGGTTTCCAACCAGGGCTGAAGAGCCCAATTTGCTCTGCTATTTACCCATAGCTGGGTTGGGGAGGATGGATATATGTCTTTCCCAAGGGCATTAGTGTGAAGTGAACACAAACTGTCTCAGCTGGAATCAGAACTGTTTCCCAATTCCTTTTTCTGCGCTGCTAACCGTTAGGCCACCCGAACGTTCTATTTGTTATTGTTGATTGTAAAATGTAAAATATCAAATATCTAATTAGCCTACATTTTTTGGTGATACATTTATAATGAAATTGTATCAGACTACACAGAATGCAGGTAGATCAACACCTGTTTAATTCCACTCATTTATTTATACTGAAATTAAATCTGACACTCAACAATAAGGAAAATTTAGTTTAATAGCCCTGAAAGCTATTTTGCCCAAATGAATAACAAGCATTTCCGGGTGTATTACAAGCATAAAATAAACAAACATAGTTATCCAAGATTAACCTACATAATATAAACATACTCTAGAAGGTATATATATATATATATATATATATGAGAGAGGCTCATAATAATGAACATAAAACTACTCTCATACAGTGTTACTGATTTAGTGCGTTTCGCACTAGATTTAGCACGTTTCTTGTTTTGGCAGTGCAAAAAATGCTAGATTAGCGCGTAAAACATTTTTGCCCTTTCTGGCTATTTTTAGTGTCTTTTTGGCGGTTTTTGGCCATCTTTGACTATTTTTTAAAAATTTAGCGTTCTTTTAGCAGTTTTTGGCAGTCAAACAAGCACAAAAATATTTTTTGAGTTGGCAACACTGCTCTCATATATATATTTAGGGGAGACAAAACATGTCAAAGAACAAAAAGATTGTTCTTTTATTAAGGCATCATCAGCCTTTTAAGTTCAAGAATAGCTTTATAGACAGGACAAACCTGATAGCCATACTTAGCATTTGTTATTCATTCAACGAGGAGTGGTTGTCTGTATGAAAAGTTTCATGCAAACCTGACCAGTTGTCAACATTTCCTGTCATCTTGCAATCGATCCTTTACTTAGAACATCAATCATTGGGCAACAAAGCACTGTTGACATATCCTTCTGTTTAACAGTCTGATATCACTACAGTTCATTTGAATTAAGATGGGATGCTAAAATCTTAACCTTTTATGGGTCATATGATTATATATTATCACCTGAGGACCTGTCAGCCACATACAAACATTGTAGCCACAAAGACAACATAATTCACACCAATGTGGTCTGCAAGCTTCACAAAGTACACTTGTGCTTGAACAAAGATAAACTGTTTTGAGGTATACCACACCCCATTAGATTAGCCCACACAATAAAATTTTAAAATCAACACGGAGGTGTTATATTTTTTTGTCAATATCAATTTTTTGTATCTATTTATTTTAGTGAATGTAATTCTGTTTTATTTAACTTTCTACTTGAATTTTATTTTTATTTTTGGTCACTTTTTGTGTGAGGCACCATATATGATCACTTCATTAGAGGGGGTTTTGCCCCCATAAACAAAACAAATTCAGAAAACTTGCAACTGAAAATATCTTGTAATTAGGTCTAGTTTAACATACAAAAAGGTTGTTTTGATATCTAAAATATTTTTAGGGGTGCCCTTAAAGGGAAAATTTGTAAACTCCTAAATCCTCTACAGCTCAACGACTTTTTTTTTCTTCATACAAATCTCCCTAAATGTTAAACTCTGCACTGCGAGTAATTTTTCAATGGTTTTGGAGTAACTTTCTTTATTTTTGTACAATTTTTCTCTTTCTAGGATTGTTTTATATTTATTTTGGTCTGTAATAAGGATCAGGAATTAAGATTTAAAAAAAAAAAAAGATCAGATAAAGCAGAAAGCAAGTAAAATAAAAATAACTACACAATACTTATCTATAAACAGGTGGTTAGTGATTAAGAAAAATATACAGGTATGTAGACATAAAATACTTGTTAATATACCCTTATGAGCTATAAATAGAAGCAATGTTACTCTTGACTGTGTCATACATTACTAACTTCTTCGGGCTACTAAAATAAATGTTACCAGTGCTGCTTAGGTAGTGGTTGGAGTAACCAAACACTAAAATTTACACATCTTAACACTGAAAAAAATCTATCACAGACATCCTTCATAAAAAACAAAGATTTAAGCTATTTAGAAAGGAGATTAAAATGAAATGCAGTGTTTTAATTGCACTCACTTGTATTAAAGAACAAAACAAAATGTCTTCAGTAGATATCAAAGTTAAAAAAATTAAATTAAAATTTAACATTAAACTGCTGTAATCCACCCTCCAGTATGTCAGAGTGGTATGGTGAGGTGATCTGAAACTGTATTTGACTCTCTGAAATATGTCACATATCTAATCACTACTGCTAGCCAGCATTGACCAACTGATATAATAGATAAAAGAATTCATTCTGTCCCATTCCGCACAATTAGAGAATCGATTAAATGAAAATTGACTAATAGATACAAGCTCATAAATTCTAAGTACTGATAAATTTGTATGTGATAACATCTGCACAATTAGAGAATGGATTAAATGAAAATGACTGCATACCAATTTACTAATAGATACAAACAGGACTGTGGAGATGGACACAAAACATTTGACTGACTCCTCAATTTATGGTACCACCAACTCCAACACCTCCGGCTTTAAAATGGCTAAAATTGGCTAGATTTTCCATTTCCAGCTATGTTATTTAATTATACTTTTTAATAAAAAATATACTTTCTTGAAACTTTAATACTGTGTTTAAGTACCATTTACATCCGTATAACCAAGGGTTACACATTTTCAAAAACAGGAAAAAAAAAAAAAAAAAAAAAAAAAAAAAAAAAAAGACTATAAGACTTCTGTTTTCTTGTGGAATTGGTCAGTTTTGAAAAGTTAATTTTTTAAGGTTTGCAGAGGGTTTATTTACATTCAGGCAGGCCTTCCACATGAAGTAGCTCGAAAACCGACCTATTGGGCGGGTTTTCAAGTAGTAATGTTACAATTTACATTTACTCAAAGTCGGAGTCCAGTGAGTAAAATTTTTCTGACTCCAACTCCAGTAACCCAAAATTCCTCCGACTCCAAAGCTCATAAATTCTAAGTACTGATAAATTTGTATGTGATAACATATCTAAGGATACATAGAGGCATGTATGTACACACACACACACACACACACAATGTTATACATTTACATTTCTTTTATTAATCCCAACCCAGTGCAGGGTGGTTGGGGCACCACGGATTATTTCATCATGAATGTGTCAAGGGTGAGGTAGCCTGACAGAGCCCATCCCTCTTCAGGCTGGTTGCCAATCAGAGCTAGGGAGCCCAGTCTGCCCCTACTATTTACCCATAGCTGGGGGGGGGGGGAAGAAAAGATGGATTCATGCCTTTCCCAAGATCATTAGTATAATACAAACTGTCTCAGCCAGAGTTAGAACTCAGGCTTTCTGATTGCAATCTCTGTGGCGTCAACCATTAGGCAACTCCACATTTACATAATTTTGTATAAATAAATTAAAAAAAGTTAACAGACATGCATTAAGTTGGTACTTGATTGACTAAGACAATTTAGACACAAATCCACATTTATGGAACATCCAGTAAGGAACAACCTTACTAGCAGCTAGCCACCAATCTATACGGTTCTTCAAAGATTCATGTGTGTATGTTTACAAATCACAAATGTATTTAAATTTGGCAGTGGATATCGATATAAAATAAAAAATATAATCCTCAATAGTGTGCGCGCGCGTGCGTGCGTGCGTATATACACAAACACATTACAAATAGAATGGTAAATGCATACACTGAGATATAGAGGAGGAGTCCACTCTAAGCTGTCAATGGTCAAGTAGTACATGTCAAGGGAGGTCACTCAGCTCATTACATTCACAGAAAAGCAAAAGCAGCAACTGTTTACCCCCTTTCCCAATGCCCACCCACCACTTTCAAGTAGAAGCGACAAGAACTATTTCCTTATCAGTTGAAATGCTTTTTGAATGATTCCCTCCTCTATTTCGAGTAATGCTACTAAAAGAGTTCTAAGTTACACAGGAACCACACTTCAATAGCCGGAAGCCAATCAAGAGGTTGGCAGAGTGGAGGAGGCTGGATGTATTGATAAAGAGGGTATCATGGGAGGATTTTTTGTATACATTAACTTTATTAAAAAAATGTTAGATTTGGGAACAGTTATTTGGTTATACCCAACAAAATAAACAAATGGGGAAAGAGTTGTCATTGACAGGCTCTGAATACATAGATAAGGCACGACGCCAAATGAAATTGTTTATATGTGCAATCAACAACTTATAGCCATCAGATACTTTCTCCTTCCTCTTCCTGACTTTTTCACTATAATAAATTCTACTATTTCCTCAATCATTAACTAAATAAAGACAGGACTAGTTTGTGTATTGTTAATTGTTTACTTTTTGTATCTTCCACTTGTACCCGAGATGTCATGAGGAGAAGGAGACGGCAATCGCATCATTTCATCCATCCGTTTTTTTTTAAATTTTCCTTTATTTTATATTTAATCGGGAAAGTCCAATCCCTCATCCAGCATTGTCCATCTCCTAGACTGGTTGACAGAGTCTGACCTCGGTTTGCCAATTCCATTTTCTGTGCTGCTAACCATTAGGTCACCTGATTATGTGCGCATATGTCTGTTATGTGGAATGGTAGATGTAATTAGAGAATGTGGAAATCAAAGATTGAGAAAAGTGTGTTACGTCTCAAACATATTTATTATCATGAAGATAAGCCTTTATGCATTTTGTCGCTGCAAGTGACTTCATCAGAAGTGTGAACACTGCAGAAAAGTGTGGCCATCCATGCTGGTGTAGTCGAAAGAAGTGAGCTGTTCTAGTCGAGGAAAAGAAGTGGCATGTGACAAAACTTTGACTGAGAGTTCTGTGTATGGTTTCAATACTATTCAATTAGGCAAAGCATCACAGAAGTTAAATTTAAAATTTCCTAAATGAGGCCTTATATTCAAAAATCATTCTGGGATTAAAAGGAACCTGGGCAGTTGGTTACAAGCACATAAAAAAAACATAGGACCGGGACGAATAGACAGAAGTCAGTGTAGGTTACTTACCATAGGAACTCACTGCAGAAGGAACAGTACGTTGGTTGTCGGAAGAACTTAGCGATGAATTCATGACCATTTACTTCATGCACTTTCTGCTGTTTTATTGCACCACGTCGAGGCCCAATGCCAACATCAAATGACCGGTCCTGTCCATGCATGCCGCTTGGACGGTCAGTGTTGGTAGTGTTGGTTTCTACAAAATCGAGCAAATAGAGTAAAAGAAAGTATGGCGTGTCTTGTTTAAAATAGCATTCAAAGCGGAAGAAACATTAATTGTGAAATCAGTAACACTTCCTTTTTGTAAGTACATTCACACCACTGTTTCTCATAGGTAATTTGATAATTTTGCTTAAGTCACAAAACAAGAGACCATTTGGGAGTAAGAGAAGGTCAAATGGGATTAAAAATATTGACAAAGGGTATCTATTTAGAAGCTGTTGTCAGGAGAGAAACAGAGATTAGTTAACTCTAACACATTTGTGTGTAATATATATATAAATATATATATATAAATATATGATAATTATAATGACACTTATT
>VCCN01004184.1:2800080-2831909 GCA_006491835.1 Architeuthis dux | reverse complement strand
CCCCCCCCCCACAAGGCTCTCTGCATCTTATACCCTGATGGTTAGGTTTGGGTAGGCCTTGGGGTATAGGGTACTAATACTATACTAACACCTAAGAACCCCTGTGAGACATTCTAGTCCCCTGATGACCCCAGAATGAAATATATAGGATTGTAAATGATTAAATTATGATTACAAATCATGATATTAAAATATAAAAACCCAACACAGGAATATATTGAATAGTGTGGTTTTGATGTTGTATGGTTATGGTATTGTTATACAAATTAATGTAACTAAAGTATAAGCTGAAAAAAAAACATTAAATTATAATAAGACTTGAACGGTGCAGTTTTGAACAGTACGGAAAATTTTGGAACAACTAATCAAGGTATACCTGTATATAAAAAAAATGATAGCCAGAAGCATATCATTTAATAGCCTTACTTTATTGGTTTCCAGACACTTAGTCACACACTTTATTTATCTACCATAGCATTTTGATATTTACCGTTGAGTATGGTTTAATCATCAGTTGAATATTAAAACCAAAAATCTACATAAAATCTGTAAGATTATTACAATACCTTGATGTTGTAGATATGAGAAGGCCATTATTGTTTTGGTGCTAACACCTTACAGACAAAATATGGCACCATAAACAATCTTGCTTGGATGTGAATATTCAGTGGTAAACAGTAATGTTAAACCCTAGTTAAAATGGTTAAAATGTCCAGCTCAAGAATACCCTAGTTGTTATTCTATTAGCTATGCATGCAGAACACCAGTATTTATAAGGTTAGTTGCATGCTTTGTTTAAGTAGTTCAGTAGGAGAATATCTAGAAACCTACAATCTTGGACCAAATCCCTATTGAGGGGAGGGATATAAAGTTCATGGAAATAGCAGAGTTTTTAGTTTTTCCATAAAATTCCCTTGCCAAATTATAAGTATGAATTATATGTTGGGAAATACAGTAATACCTGGCACAAAATGGCTCTTACTAAAGTCAATGTGATAATGATTATTCATATATAAAAGTTATAAGAATAATCAATTAAAAGTATTCACTGAGGAATTAGAATTTTTACCTGGGTTTGAAATCATTTTCCTTCTCTGAAACAAACATACGGTAACAAGCCTCACCAAACTGACATTTTGTAAGGAATAATAAATCTCTTGGCTTCAGTCCTGTCTTCCGCAATCAAGTAATAGTTATTGATGTCAGACAGGAAGTATATGTAACCACACATTATGTATATGTGTGTAAGTGTGAAAAAAATGTTCAGTGGAAATAGCAGACATCACAAAGAATCAAAGAGAGAGAGAAAGAGAGAATAGAAAATCTTTTTTAGATTATTTAATGAGTGAGAAAGTGTGAGCAGCTGTGAAGCCTTTAGGGACAGAAATTCCCACGTCCGGTCTTGAATTCGTGCTGTCAACTGGATTCCAAGTTACTACAGTGGATAAAAATCAGCTGATATATTTTTGTGACAATTGCTTTAATTACTGCTTCCAGAATACATAAATAAAATAACTCATTACTAGTTTTATTTTCTAGCATGACTTATATTTTCACCTTCATTAAAATTACTAAGCTATTTTTAATCTTTTATTATTTTTCTTACTTGATTAAGTCAAGTGACTTTCAAGTTTTGTTAATACATATAACTGAGATGCTGTTCTCTTCTGCCACCCTCATAAAGAGACCACTGAAAATAGGATAGTCTAATTTGCAAACAAAAATTCTAAGGTATTACTGTTTAGGGAATTGTTCTAATTGGAGTGACCAGGATACCAAAGGCTGATATAAGCGTAATACCCTGGGTGCATAACTCAGTTATTCCCATAGCATTCATAATTATTCTATACTTAAAATCTTGCCAGATTAATTTGTCAGATGAAATATGTGTGAAGAATGTGTATTGAGTTTTTACTCATCCTTCTGCTGAAATTTATGGCCTGATTGGTACCAAATTTGAAATGGGTCGTCCATAAATAACTGACAAGCAATACTGTTCTCTTTGGAGGTGAATATATCGATTCCCACACTACCTGAGCCATTATTATAATTTTAACTAGTTAATCCATATGAAAAAGTTCACAGATCAATTTGAATTTCTATGGGACACTTTTTAAAGATACTACTGAATGTATATCAATACCAAAAAAGAAAAAAAATCTGAAATGTGGAAGTCAATACCAAATAAATAAACTCTCAAGAGGAAGGTGAATATACAACAAATTGCTATTGTTACATTTAGTATCAATCATTCCTTTGTAATACATATCTCTCACCTTAAGTCAAATTATGAGCATATTATTCAAAGACTATTGTTATCTTTAAGTAATTCATGAAATGAGAGTCAATGTCTCTTCATTTAGAAAGAAAAAGAAACCTGAATAGAATTGCTTTCATTTGAGAGATAACTAACTGTTGCTAAACAGACCACACATTTATTATTAATTGGCAATTATACCCAACATTTAAGTTAGAATGAAATATAAACATTATAAAAGAATAAACAAGTCATTTGGGAATTTTCCAGATAAATCTACATGGAGATTTTATCTTGAAGGAAAAAAAGTGTACAAACAAAGAATTAGCATCAGAGAATGCTGTACAATAAGTTTATTAGGAAATCCATAATGAAACAATGTTTTTTTTAATCTATGACCGGATTTAATAACATATCGATATCCATATGGGTCATGTAGGTGACAAACATTCTTTTCATTGTTTTTTTAATAGTAATATATACTGATTTTAATACCTCTTGAAAGCCTGTGAATAAGACAGGGATACATACTTGTTTTTCCTTTGTGAAAAAGAATTTGAAAGAGAAACGCCTGCTTGAGAAAGAAAACTGACTTGAAAATGATGATTGGGAGGTATTATGTATAAAATAACAAGAGCGGAAAAAACCTACCATCTTTTTCTGGGAAATGCCGAACTTGAATTTGTAGCTGACCCTGAGGTTCTAGTGGTAGCTGAAAAGAAAGAAGCAGACAACTTAGTGACACAATCTAACAATTGCAGCCTGGAAGAATTGTTTTGAGGGAAAATGTGAAGATAGACATTTGATCTTATACAAGTGACCTGATAATTCATGTAATAATTATGTTTCAACGTAATTGATGTTGAAAAGAAAAACTTGATATAGCATTTTAAAATGAATACAAGAAGGATTATATATATATATATATATATTAGTCAATGGTCCGACGAAGATCTTCATTGATTGCATGGCAAACTTTTCAAGATTTTTGAAATTCGACTTTGGGAATTTTAATTTTAGTCTTTTAACTTTGGTCATTTCTGTGTGTATATTCAAACAATAAATAATACCACTGACATCTGGGCACTTTGCTGTTGTGTAGTGGTTACCAAGCTCACCTCGAAGAGTATTACTACCAAGTTAAATCCAAACTGTTCCCTCACACTTGTGGCCATGTACTGTACTAAGCTAAGCAATATCACTGATCATCTAGAGTTCATTTTCAATATTTATATGATGTAACAGGAGTAAATTATTTTATGGCTCAAAGATTTAAACAGATTATGACTTATCAATTTAAAGCTATTAGTCTGAATGGGTTTGTGAATGCCAAGGATTTCTCATTTCCAAAATACAACTACCAACATTTTGTGAACTATTCAGAGAACATAACAACAGGTGAGTATTAAATAGTACCAATCTCTTCCCCGACTTAATTCATATTCAGTATGTGAGCAATAAAATTGTAGATACAGGCTTCCCCAGATAGTGGTTGGTATTCAAATGAAATTTCACCAGGTTCGAAATGCAAATGCCACATGTACACTTGTGTTTCACCTGAAGCTTCTTCCTTAAAAGCTTCTTGAAGCATTACAACAGTTTCAGCTGCTGTTTTTCCCAAAAGAAAGCAAAACTTCACGTACACTGTTCTTTTTGACATCTGGGCACTTTGCTGTTGTGTAGTTGTTAGCAAGCTCACCTCGAAGAGTATTACTACCAAGTTAAATTCTTTTTTATCAGCCATCGTGAAAATAAGTAAACGTGCTTGCTAACACCAGAAAAAAAGCCACATGGCCTACTGGCTCAGAAAAGTGTTGACTCGCAACATCTGGCGGGGAAATGTGTAAATTTGCGTGCCACTTTCAAATTCTGCTTATTTTGTACTTAGAGATAGAGATAGAGATAGAGATAGAGATAGAGATAGAGGTCTGTCTGTCTGTTTTTTTAAAAAACACATTGAAAATATTGGGATTGATATTCGCTTGATAAGATGCATACAGCAATGAAAGACTGTCAATCTGTAGCATATCCCATAATAAATATATTAAAAAAAACTTTATATATAAGAGATCCTCTTCCTAAGTTTTCTAGGACAAGGGCTGAAAATATGACATTGTACCTCCAATTGCTCCCTACATCCTATTGATCATTGTTCACCATCATTCATGAATACCTATTTTTTAATGTACTACATTACATTATGTGCACCTACAATCACTATTTTCTAAATTTTGCCTTGTTTTTCTCAAGATTCTTTGCACCAAAATCTATCATATTAATCATATATGAACATATTTGTATGCTCAGGCTGAAAAATATAAATGAAAACACTTTTGTAAGCCAATTAGAACTTAAAAAATATACTTGAAGCCAATGAAGCAGGAATGCAGAATAAGGTTAATTTAGATTTACCTCTCTTAGTTCATATCTTATTCTGACTAGAGTGATGCTACCCATGACCCATGAGCAGGTTATGGAAAAATGCCTGCAGAACATCCTTGAACTTTATGGCAGCAGAGATCAAATGAGCTTTCATGACTCGGTTACTTTCATCAGCCTAGTCTACATTACAGGCTAATTAATCCAGCATACAAAGGAGGAACTAAGTTAAAGTTTATGTACCATTAGATCATGCATTCGAGATATAAGAAAAGAAAACTCTAGAAGCTTACATATACGAGGCATTGTAATATAATCGTACGGCAGACATTGAGCAACCTTGTGCATGCAATCAATATCTTTATTATAATAATCTGATTTCTGTATGTTTGTTTGTGGGTTTGGTATTGTGGCACAGCAAAAACGGCACATCCTAGTTAAGTTTTTGTTAGCGCAATACCATTAAAATGATCTAACTTGGAGAATAAAGCAATTTCCTGTCCAATTGAGTTGTTTGTCGGGAAGCCACTTTGCTTTAAAAAAAAGAAAAGAAAAAAAGGTCACGCAATATTAACCATGTGCAGAGAAAGCCTCATGAATATTTACACACATTTCAGGAAAGATCATGAAAGTTTTAGCATAATGCAGATATGTAGCAGATAAGAGCCATTGATTGATTGATTGATCCAAGGTTTCTTATTACAATTCATGCGGTTTCTTTTTTTATGGGGGGGGGGGTACATTCTAAGTATGTAGGTAGATACTATCATAAATATTAATAGATTATACTATTTTTTTTTTTACTGATGTTTTAACTTTGTTAATTTGTAGGTGTGTGTGTATATTCAAACAAAATAATGTTACTAACATCTGGGCACTTTGCTGTTGTGTAGTGGTTAGCAAGCTCACTTCAAAGATTATTACTATCAAGTTCAATCTTCACTGGGTGACCTCACACTTGTGGCCATGTACTGTACTAAGCTAAGCAATATCACTGATCATCTTGAGTTCATTTTTAATATTTATAGGATGTAACATGAGTAAATAATTTATGGCTCAAAGATTTAAACAGATTATGACTTATCAATTTAAAGCTATTAGTCTGAATGGGTTTGTGAATGCCAAGGATTTCTCATTTCCAAAATAGAACTACCAACATTTTGTGAACTATTCAGAGAACATAACAGGTGAGTATTAAATAGTACCAATCTCTTCCCCGACTTAATTCATATTCAGTATGTGAGCAATAAAATTGTAGATACAGGTCTCCCCGATATGACACGGTTCATTACAGTGTGGTTCAGTGGTTGGTGGACTCCAACATTTTTACCTATACTATCGCCCACTTGTCTAAAGAAACAATGAATAAAAATAGAATTTCCCCTCGAACCTGTAAGCCCGTTATTTCAGGCCGAGCGCTATTTTACTACACTGTACGCCCATTTAAGGACAGAGGTGACAACTCCTACCCCACACCCACTAAGAAATATATTTGACTTACACCAGCTAATCAACTGTAAAAATGAAATAAATTAGACAAAAACATTTCAGTAGTCAATGAACAAAACTTTTAAAAAATTAATTTTCCCACCCACCTTTCCCCTCAAGAGTTCAGATACAGCTACCTGAAGGCACTTATGGCTTGAAAGCTTCAAGTCATTGATGTAAATATGTAAATATTTTGTTTTTAAATACTAAAATTTGGTATAATTTGTAATATATTGTAGTTATTTCAGTTGTATTATTTTATAAAAAACAAACATTAAAGAATGCCTTTGTTTATTTGTTCAAATCTCACTTAGTTTTTATATGATAGTATGACAAGACCCCAGCACCGCCTGGACAGTCTGACCCCGCTGATACCAAGCTGTATTTTCAGAAGGGTTATTGACAAAGTTTGTTGAAATGTTGTCAAGCTGAGCTGGTGACACGTTTGTTGTCAACCATAAGAATTGAGAGGACACTTGATGAAGCAGTTTAACAATTATAGAATTTATTATACGAAGTACAAATATGAAGTCTTTCACCAGTTCTTATAATTCTCAACTTCAGGTTGTTGAGGAATGATATGCAACATATCACCAGGGCAGTGGTTAGAGTTCACGGGCCTCTGACACCCACAGCAAGTTTGCAACCCTCTCTCTGTTTCCAACACACGGGTGCTGCCCTGTCTCTTGCTCTATGGGATTTGGGGGCCATTTATGGAATTTTACACTTTGTGTCGACCAATGAAAATTGGCCACATCAAAGATAACAATATTCTGCTGACTAGACAAAACGATGCAGTTGCAAATATCTTTTTACAACAGCATTGAAAGTTTGTTGCCAATGACAAGCAAAACACTAAAGTGACACCCAGTGTTTATGTAACCTTTAAACGACCGGGTGACACCTCTGCTCCAGTTCTCCGCAGGGCGTCTTTGATTGACAGGTTACATAAACGCTATTCATTTGGCTGTTTTCTGTTTATATGACAAAATCTACTGATTTAAAATCTAAACTTTAAATTTCTGCTTATGATGCCAATGTAAATTATATATGCTTCTAAAATCTGGGACACTTTATAGTGTCATAATAGACAATGTTGGCTATCTTTCATCTATGACCCACCCTTGAATATTTATTGCCCATACTTACTCTGCAGTTAACACGACTTGGTTATAACGTGGTTGGCTCACTTGAACCCCAGGACCCACATTATAACAGGGATGCCTGTATTAGATAACATATTTCGGTGCTATAACTTCAAATGCTAGGTCAATAAACCTTACCTTAGGCTAACAACTCCTGAGATTTTATCAACATACTCGGTTGAAAATCTTATGGTCATATTATACCAATTATTTTTACTTATTAAAACATTACAATGCTTTGTCTATAACTTTGAGAAGAGTCATTAACATTCAGACTTTTTTTTCAGACAATCCAATTTTTCTTCCCATCTTTGATGTTTCCTTATGAATATTACCTATTACACCTGAAGAAGGCTGTAGAATGGATCGTCCAAAATGTTATGTTAACATCAAAGATGGGAAGAAGAAAATAAGGATTGTCTGCACAAAAGTTGGAATTACAATGTTTGTATATCAACCACATTACAGCTTTGGATGATCAACTAAAAAGATCCAGAATGAACTGAAACAGTACTTACCCATAGCATTGCTTCTCCCCCACTTGTGTGGCATTTATCAGCTAGATGTTTAGCCTTAACGCTAACATTAGCCAAAAACTGGGAGGGCCTCCCCATCAGCACCATCTCTAGAACACGGCCATCGTAAAGGTGGGCATCGAAGCAGGAGTTCCAGTAGGGATATAAAGTTTTTTTCTTTTGGATTAACTTGTTTCCTGTAAAAATAAAAAGAAGGAAATTTAGACGATTTTTAAAAGAATTTACTTCATTGGTTAAGACAGAAGAAGCCATTTATTGTAATCATAGATAATGTTATCAAACGGTTATTCTTACCAAAATCACTCGGTCCCAGACACTTTATTTAAAATGAATTGAAAATAAATTTCATATTAATTTTTTACAATGTAAAATTGTTTATAACAATGAATTTAATAACAATGAATTTATAACAACGAATGCACATTTATAACAATGAATTTATAACAACGAATGCACATTTATAACAATGAATGTAAATTGTTCCAATTTTTATATCCTTTGCTTAATGTTATCAGAAGGTTATTGTTATCTAAAAGACCCTGTCCCAAAGTGATCACAATAAGTGGCTTCCTCTGGAGATTGGATATGAAAAGTTTTTTGTTTTTTTGGCAAATCAATGATATACTGTGACAAATAGAATTAAGTGAACACTATAGTTGTTTTGTTAGCTATACATTACATACATTGGGATAAAAGCTATCTACATCTTTTTGATGAATTAAAAATGTTTAAAAACTTTAAAATATCCAAGTTGCCTTTATAAGGAAATAAAAGTAATCTGATCTAATGTTTGTCTTGAGAGAAGACAACAAATAAATGAAATGATTTTATTGGTTGTTTTGAGTATGGAGAAAGATAAAAAAAAGTTTTTACTTTAACAATTGAAAACAAAATTCATTGGAGATCTTTATACAGGAAATTAAGAAAAAATGTTAGCCTGAATGAAGAAATAAATAAGCATAATGAGTGCCACACTAGCCTGATAATAATGATTAATTAGAACTTAGTAACTCATAGTAAAAAGGAAATATATGTGTCAATGACATAACCGAATGGCATTTAGCAATAACTTTTAATGGCAGCAAGGAATGTTCCAGTAATGCCAATAGAAAAAGTATCTTATTGTAAAAAGGCTTAACAACAGAGTGCAATCAGCCAATGTATATTGTATTTAGGATATTTGGTGTCGTGATTACTTTTATCTTTTCAGAACCAGTTTTCCGTATTCACACAAATATTTACTTTTGTAGAGCGTGTTTTCTTCAGTCTATTTTGTTCGCCAAACATCAGCCGTTCATATATCTTGCTTTCAACCTCTCCCTAGCTATGCTGTCTTCTTGAGGCAGATCCCATATTGTTTTAAATTCACTTGTTTATCATAAGTTTGCTTTCTCTAAAATGATCTCTTAAAGCCAAGCTTATCTCTCATTCCTTCCCTATTCTAAATATTTATTATATCCAAATGGTTCCTTGGACGATTGAACTCCTTGTTGTTTGTGTTGTAAACATGACATTTCAGCCAATCCATTCTTCGGCCTTCTTCAGGTGTAAAATCCTAGTGTAAAAACTTGGATTTTACACTTGAAGAAGGCCAAAGAATGGATCGGCCGAAACGTTGTGTTTACAACACAAACAACAAGAAGGAGTTCAATCATCCGAAGAACCATTTGAATATTAATGACCCGTCTCAAAACTATAGAAAATATTTATTATATCATTAAAAATTTAGCAATTTAGCAAAATGACCTTCCTTATTCAACATCTCTTAGTATAGAGTCTGCTTGGTGGTTGAGACAGTAGTGAGTTAATACAAATGCAGATGAAAACTTCTTAGGGGACAGATAATACAATCTTCTTACTCTTCATCTGTGTAAATAAACTAGTAAAATCTGCAGTAACTTTATGGTATAAATACCTTTGAATATCAATAGAGAGAAAAAGATTTATAAAGAATTTTTTTTACAGTTCAGATTGATGATTGATTGATTTAGCATCATATCAACCCTTGATGGGTCATTTAATGCCAAAATCATTTTTTTAAAACTAGAGTCTTGTGACTTTGGTGAAAAAATAGGTGACCCCTGTTTGGGCTGGGGGGTATGCAGTCGGCGTATTCTAGAATGCAGTCGGCGTATTCAAGGCCACAGCCAACAGGGCCGTTACAGTTCAAAGTTAGGAAAAATGCTTCCTATCAATAACATAACTGCGTATGACATACTCCAAACATGCAAATTGTATTTTCAATGAGATAAAACCAAAAAAGATCCAAAGTTGATTCAGATGTAAAATTTTTAGCTATTGCCACAAAAAGAATAGAGGAAGAGAAGAAGAATTCTAAGCTGAATCTTATACAGACATTGAACAATGCATTTTTCCTTTTTCTTTTTTGGAGAATTAAGGCAATACACATTTGATTGTTCACTTCTGACCTTATGACAGAGCACAAATGCTACCAGTTCTTCAAAAAGACAATTACAAATGTAACTAAATGGTAGGCCTAGGTCATATGCACACCCACCCTCTAATCGGGCGTGCTGGTATTATACCCTGCCCAAGGACGATTTGAAAATCAGCAAGGAAGGAATGTTTGAGTCATTTTTTTGCAATCAGATGACTAGCTATAAGGATGTATTCTGAAGGCATCTGATTTGGTTAGAGAGAAACAGAGAGCAGGTTGTATACTTCATTACTAATTAAAAGGAGCTCTTTGTACAAATATACCTAAAAACTACTATCAGTATGAAGTTACAAGATAAAATTATTAAGATACCAAAATATGAAAACTGGACAAGTATTTTTGGAATTTACACTTCCTATTTCTGGTAGAAAGTAGATATTTCTAACAGATTTGAACTAGAAAGGATTAAAATGTCTTTTCATCCACTATACACTAGTTTATCTTTCATCTTATTTTTGTGGCTTTTTATCACAATGCTCAGATTGTTTTACGTTTTACAATCGTTAAGTAAACAGCATGGAATGCAAAATAAAGTAGCCTACAACAAGATTTGAACTCACATTTTGTGTCCTTAAGTGGCCATCCGACATCTTACCAATTTGGCCACAAAGATCAACCAGCTAAGCAAAGTTAAATCTAGTCATATAGCTACATCTATAGGCATCCGTAAGGGGGTGCAAGGGGATGCATTTGCACCACCCTGAAAAACTTATTTAATCTACTCAGTTACTCTGCTCATTTATATATGTAATATAAGTAATCTACTCAAAAAGACATCTCTGAAGAAAAGAATTCCAGAATTTCAAAACTTTGTTTTTGTATAACTTTTGTTTCCTTTGGGTTATTAAGAAAAAATAAAAAGTTTTCTGCTACATAGTCAATGCTCTTTCGGAAAATGCATTAATTAGGGTCCTACAACCCTTGGAAAATTTTGACCTGATCACCCTATCTTGCAATCAGAAGTAAAGAATAAGCCTTCGTCTATATACTTTTGCACCCACCTGGGAAAGTGGCAGCGGACGCCCATGGCTACATCCTTTATCATTCTATTTTTCCATGCCATATTGTTCGTTTACATCTTGTAGTAGTATGTAGATGTAATAGTCTTAAGGAGCCTCTTTTAATCCAGACAAAATTATGAGTGGACAATTGAATTTCTCCCAGCTCTCATACTAGTTCACTGAGTGGCACACAGATGTCATTGCATGCAAAGCTATCTCTTAATTGTTTATACTGCAGTGGTTGTTACTGCATCATCAATTTTGTAAAATTCCTAGCCTAATTTGCTTACATTTACCCCTAGTAATGGCTTCCAAGCAAAATGCAAGTGTCACTGGTGGTGTAAAGCACAAACACAAGTCGATGCAAGAAAAGGTAGAAGTGTTGAGAATACTTGACTGCAATATTTTAGTACAGAAGCTGTGTGAGACATATACTATTGGCTCATCAACTGTATATGATATTTGTATTTGTTTAATTAATATACCTGTATCTGTTTCATTTATAAACAAATCATTTATTTTAATGTATTGCATTTAACCATTTAATTCATATTTAACATTTGTTTAATTTAAGTTTCTTGCATATTTAGTGGGTCAGAGGTGTATTATTGAATTATTATTACATGACCTATATTGGTCTGGCAAAATGGATAATCCAGTGCAGTTCTGGAACCAAGGATGCTGGAAAATCGAAGTTATAGTAAAACGAACAATATGAAATCAGATGAGAAAACATGTATAGCCATGTGATTAGATTTAACTTCACCTTGGGATGTGAGCTAAAATCTCATCAGAGGCTATTTCTTTATTTTTCAATTCACGATGCCCACTTAACAGGCATAGAATGTAAAACGATCTGAGTGTTATGATAAAACAGCAACAAAAATAAAGTGAAAGATTAACTAGCCTGAAATTAATGTAAATGCTTCATCTAAGAAATCTGGACAATTTAAGACAACACTGAATATTAGAATATTACATCACACAAACAAAATTAAAATAATTTTTAATGGTGTTAACTACATATGTATCTTGTATGTGAAAAACAGTAAGTTAATGCCAATCTTTTGGACATCAGATGCTTTTTAAAAAAAAGAAATTATTGGATTTTTACAAGAATCAGAAAGAAGAGGGCATTTAGCTAATAATTCCACCCGACCCAGAAGGGAAAGATAGATCAGTACCTTTTCTAACTCTTTCAAAGGTCATTCGTTTTTAATACATTTACATCCATCAATAATAAAACAGGCACCAGAGTTCAGTAAGTGCAAAAATTACATCAAAGCATTTACAGTTTTTGCCTGAGACTAAGAGTTGGTAGTATTCAATGAATTATTTGGACTATCTTCAATTTGTTTGGCTATGAGTAAAACTTTTATAGTATACTTGCATAGGACCCATCAAAAATGAAACGATTATTTAGATACGGATCAGCACTTCTGCTTCAGTTCAGAGTATATCTGCATCGGATCAAAGTGTCTCTCCCTAGGATCAGAGTGTTGTATTTGTGCACTCTGCCTAGGATCAAAGTGTCGCTCCTTGGCACTTCTGCTTAGGATCATAGTGTAGTATCCATGCGCTCCTGGCACTTTTAGTATCTCCAGCTCACTACAAATCATTCAGACCCTAATGCTGCACAGTTCAAGTCCCCAGTGCTTGGTTTTTCATCTTCAATACCAACACATTGGAAATATTGTAATATTTGGATTTGTTAAAAAACTTGAAAGAAATAGTATAAATGAAAAAGAGGGAAAGTTATCCTCAGAGATCAGAAAGAGATATTCTGGTAAACAGCTCATGACATAATGGTAGTGAGGAAGAATTAAAACATTTTTGTGGAGTCAGTGATGTAGCAAGGGTTCTCAGTGCCCGGGGGCAAAGACGGCACTCAGGGGTAAAGACAGTGCCCGGGGACAAAGACAGTGCCTGGGGGTCAGTTACACTATATCCTGGGAGGGAAGCACAATTATTAATTAACAAGCATTATAGGCCAGAGGAGATTTTGTGCCCCTTCACACCTGTGCTCAGGGGTGTCTTCCTTCTCTCACCCCCCTTTTGCTATGGCTTTGTGTGGAGTTATAATATAAAACATTAAAACTACAATAACCAGATCAGGATTGAGAGATGGGTGAAAATGGAGATGGACAAAGACAGGACCCAAATAATAAAAGAGGGAGCAATCTTTTGCTAATCATCGCCAGCCTATCCAGCCAATTACAAAGTCAGGTACGGTAGGGCGAAAGTGACTAAAAACATCTATGTCTAAATATACCTAAATTTATAAGGATCAACTCTCAAGTTTTTCCTTTTTGTTGGCTGTCCATATCGAATAATCATTCCGATTCTCGTAGAACTTGACCTGATGAATTCGGTAGGGAAAAAAAAGAAATTGAAGGATTTCTCTTTCATCTTGAAGAAAAAGGAGATTTTTCATTTTAATTTATTCATTTAATTAATCTTGTTATTATTTGCTTTAATTTGTTTTCGTTTTTGGCAAGAGAAGTTGCTGATTAATAGTATAAATAAATATATATTAATAAATACATCCAATGGTGTACCCGTTTAATATTTAATTTAATTTAATTCGGTCTCTTATACTTAATTTAATAATATAATATTTTTTTGTAAAATAAATATATATAAATAAATATAACAAATCCTGTCTCTAAGATTTAATTTAATCCTCATAAATTTAGGCGTATTTGGACAGACATTTTTAGTCACTTCCGACCTACAGTACCTGATTTTGTAAATGGCTGAATTGGCTGGCGACGATTAGTGAAAAATTGCCAGAAAGGGAATTAAAATGCGGGAGGATGGGCAGCTGCTGGTTAAACCGAGATTCAGAAAGAAATATTTTTCCTGGTGACAGCAAAAGCAACCAAAATTAAAGAACATGTTTTATTTTTTTTGTTTCCAACCACCCTGCTCACTTCAGGCGAATGAAGGTTAAAATATCTTTCCTGTGTTTAATGATGCTTCGAAAATAGAAATCCTGCTTAGAAAGTTAGAAAGCTTATTTCATGGATCTAGAAAATTTCACTTCCTGTCAGATCACAGTCTGGGTAATAATACCTCTATTTTTTTTTTTTTTTCCACAGTGACTCATTTAAGGAAGAAGAAATGCTAATAGGGACAGAAACAATCAGGCAGTTCACATGGCTAGTCCAGCGGTCAGGCAGGCTACCAGCATCAGGGAGAGGTGAAAGCAGGGATTGGTTGGTCTTTTAAGAAATATTTGGCATCTTATCATCATCATTATTATTATACATCAGGTCAATCAGTGTGGTAACTGACCGTGGGAGATTGGCGGCACATTATTTCCACATAAGGATACAGTACTGTGGGTTAGAAGAATATACGAACGCATGGAGAAAGACAAATGTGCCTATTTACATAATGTAGAAAAACATTTTTTTATTTGGAAGTTTCTCTTGTATTCTGTGTTTATATATTAAATATAAATAAGAAACCCATGCACTTAAATTATTTTACATGTTTATGGCTGCAAACATTAATAAAGAGCTGGTTATGTATCATTGCTCTTCAGCCTTTTAAACCCTGGCCTCTATTTTTATTATCATGATTTTAACTATGTATATGTAGGTATTGTTAACTTCACATATACACACACACAGCAGAGAATATCTAAGCACACAAAAATAAGATATGTCTTCCATATGCACAAATAACTTTTATATACCTATACTTTGATGTACACATACATACACAAAATTCCTTACCATAGTCTTATCCTACCCACACATTCACACTTCTTTTTTATGCACCTGAGGTGTCAGGTGTCATGGGAAAGTGGGGACAGCAACCGCATTGTTGCATTTATTTTCTTTATTTTTACCTGAGCAATTTCATTATAATCCACTTCCGGCTTGCTAAGTCCATCAAAGCGTCACCAAACCTCCATTAACCGTATATTCTGGGAACACATTCCCTGTTCTGGCTGTTGCCAGCCTCTCACAATGCTGGATAAGAGGTTTGACTTTCCCAGTTTGAATTCAGAGTTGCCCTACTCCAAGACTGGTCAACCAAACATGTACCCGATATCTTCAACCAAACATGGATAACAAACAAATGCACAGGCTTATAAGTTCTCCTTTATTCAAACTAGGATGTTTAATTAATTTTGAAAAAAAATCTTCATTGCTATGTGACTGAATCAGTGCTCATTTTTCGAATATAAAACACAACAGACTGATATTTACTAAGTTTAGCTTAGTCTGGCAAGTGGTGAGAAAATACAGGTTAGAAAGATTGCATTGCACCAACCTTTCAAGTGGGGAGGGCCTACCTGCCTTGAAAATAAATCAGTATTCAAAATCTTTGCGCTCTACCCCTCAGGAGTATCTGAAGGTGCAGCCGTCTACAGGTTGAAAGGGTTAAGTCATTGATGTAAATATGAACTGAAATTTGGTATACTTTGTAATATATTGTAGTTATTTTGCTGGTATTATTTAACAAAAAAAAAAAAAACCAAAAAAAAAAAAACCCAAACATCCTTTGTTTATTTGTTCAAATCTCACTTTTATACGATAGTCAATGCTCGCTATCTTTCATCTATTGACCACCCTTGAATATCACCCATACCCCCATCCCCAATCATCGCAACTCAGTTATAACATGGTTGACTTTCTTGGGCCCCAAGACCCGTATTATAATGGGGGAACGCCTGTATTATTACAATTCAACATATTTGGAGCAACAGATAACAAGCTTTGCAGACCATTGCTACAGAGTTCGATGTTCACTGGGTGTCCCACTATTTTACCAGACTAAGCTAAAAGGTATTTACTCATCCTCCAATGGGGATGGGATGTGGCACAAGGCTTTATTTAGTGTGGGAACCACATGTGTACGTGGGGAAGAGGCTAATTGTCTAGTTACCTTGGCCTTGCCTTTAGGTATGCCACAGGCATCAGGGAATAGCCCTGAACCTACCCTTAACGCAATGGGAGATGCTGCCTGGGGGAATGGGTTCCCAGGAACTAAACGGTGAAGTGCAGATCCTTGGTCAAGGACTGAGATCAGATGATCTAATCTTTAAGACTAAGCTAATTAATGATGAAGTGTAGATCCTCGACCACGAATAACCAAGGAGTAAGATCAGATGATCTAATCTCCAAGAATAAGCTATTTAATGTAAATATCTCTGAGCAATTAAAAAGAAAAGGCCGAAAAGGAAGTAGGTAGAGTAACAGACAATCCCTACCACTTGAGTAAAACAACAGCCTTCCTCTCATCAACTCATTGTGAATTGTGTAAGAGTCACAATCTTTTCCAGGAGACCAGGGTCAAAGAAGCCAAACCAAAATTAGCCACATTATAAAAATAACATGGATTTTAATAGCATTTTTGGATGTCAACATAGGTCATATAGTGTCATACCATAACTTGACTTTTCATTAAATAGAAACAAAAGTAATCAACAAATCCTTTGTTGCTTTTTAGAAACAATTAGAAAAAAGATAAACTTGACTTGTTACACCCCAATGAGACACGATAAAATGTTGAACAACGGACCTGGTTGCTGCAGGGTCAAACTCCACTCCTACTTCTATTCCAACTGAAGATGATCACTGCAACTTTTGCATTGTATATATAATAAATAAATTTGTAAATATATAAGACTTGTCAGTTTGGCTCAGTTGGTAAGAGCTAGCAATCACTAGGTCGAGATTTCAAATTACAGTAGGGAAATGTTTGGTAGTCTGTTTGGTTTAACGTGACGGGATAGAGACAAATGGTGAAGAGTTTACTCACCTGAATTTGGTGAGGATTGACTGGAGTTTCACAAAATAATGCTTTTTATCATTAAGTTTAAAACTGAATTTCCAACTAAATAAAAATGATAATTTTGAAAATAAAATGTATATAGAAGAGTTCTGTCCTGAAAGTATAATGCCATTTTGAACATCCTGAGAACTGGTTGTGTGGCCTTGATAAAACTTAGAAACCAATCAGAGGGGACCTTACTGCACATGCATGAACAGATACTCTTCTGTGGGGTAACTCGGTCGGCAGTGAGATGCCATGAGCTTGTGCACTGTGTGAACATCGCATTCACAATGACCGTGCAAGTTATTCCTCACATCTTGTGCAGGATCTTTTGGCAAAACAGCTAAGTCTGCGAGCCAATCACACCCCTACAGTCTAGATTTGGCTCCCTAGGACTTCTGGCTTTTCCAAAAGATATTTCAGACCAAGGACAAGATTAAGGAGAAAGTGATGAGGCAGCAGATGGCGAATCCTGAAAGAAGACTTTGCAAACTCTTTTGAAAAGTGAAAAGTGTGTGAGGTCCCAAAGAGAGTATTTTGAATGGGACCAAAGCACCATTGGCTTAGGTAGACTATTTTTTTTTTTTTTTTTTTAATATCAATTGACTGGATACTTTCCGGACAGACCTTGTAAAATGAATAAGACACATTAGCTAATTTCTTAATAGAAAGTTAAAAAACAAATCAACAAATGAGTCTTGGACAGGATTAACAGCCATAGAGATCAGCACCAGGTCCAGGTTTATGAATACCTAAAAGTATTTTCTCTTGTAAATTTTCAATTTCTTGTGTTGTAGGTGAAATGGTAAAGCATCCGTCTTAAGAGACAACTCACAATGGAGTATACACTCGGTGACAAAGACTTGGTTTCTGTTGCATGCGTCAGCTTAGTGATCCTTGCAAGGTTCAAGTCTAGTGGAGACCAGGACTTTATTTATACAAGTTTTTAGGATACAAGTCCAACGAAGGGATACCTCCACCCTAATCACATAGCTTAACTGCTGAGTCCACAGTGAAATTTGTCATAATGAAGAGTTTTCCACACTCTTCACTCATACCAGGAATCGAACCCAGGACCTTCTGAATGTGGGGCAGACATGCTAACCATTACACCATCCAAGCGGACTAGGTGAAATGGTACTTTTAATTTGTATCAATCTATAATATTGCTTCCTAAATCTTTTCATACTGTTGCTCTTTCGACTTCAGGATAAATACTTAATGCAGCCACTCTATCCAATCGGCCATGCAGTTACTCCTCAGTACTTCCTATCATTTTCCTCTTTATACTTCTTACTTTTCAGACATGGGTTCAAACCTAACCAAAATTTACAATGTAGATATTTTTTACACAAAAATATGTTACGCGAGGTAAAAGGTTTTTAGTATATAACCAAAACTTTAAGAGAAAAAAAAGTTTGCTTGTTTTTTTTTTTATATACCCCATAAAGAAATTTTCCAATTCATCTCATTTTTAATGTTGGTCTGTGCCAAATTAAATATTTCTTAGTGTGCTATCACATAATAAAGTTTGAGAACCACTGGTAAAGAAACAAACAAACTCTGATAGGGAACAAGCCTGGCTGCTCCAGAGTCAAACTCTGCTCCGACTCCTACTTCTACTTGTACTATATATTTTGTAGGTATGTAAAACTTGTCAATTTAGCAGAGATGATAACACAACAGGCTAGAAATAACCTGATCGCGAGTTCAAATCTCAGTAGTGAAATGCTGATTTTGTATGTCAGTTTACTCCCCTATTTTTGGTGAGGATTGTTCTTGTTTCATAGGAAAGTAAAGTCATTTCTGACTTTATCTTGAAGTTTGGCAATATTTGCTAACTATATAGACAAACACAGGCAACAATACGGCTGGACTGATAGGTTGGCATATGTATTTTTCTTTTTTTTAAAGAAAAAGATATATAAAAAAAAAGGGAGATATAATTTTTACACTGGTTAACAGACGGACAAGCCAATAAATACCATGAATACATAAACAGACAGAACGCCATTACAAACAGAGATACACGGATGAATGGTAAGAGAAATAAATAGAATCTGATACAAGAATACAAATTGACGGATCAAGATACAGACAGATGCAAATAGGTGGACAATCGTGTAGTGACTTTAAGACAAATAGGTATACAGACAGATACGTAGATAGATAAGCAGATGAGATATATACAAGCCAATAGATGTGTACATGTTTCTATGTTGTCTGGTGAATCTATTTCTGCCTTTTGACATGAGGCAGCAGTTACAAAATTGGCTGGAAAGATAATCAATAAGGAGAGAAGAGCCAATAGCAGAAAAACACCAAGATCAAGTGGCAGCTGATTGGTTGAAATTTCAACTTGGCTGACAGAGGGAAAAGTGGGGGGGTGTAGGTAATTATCATTCAATAATTTTCCATGGCAACACAGATGTAGGTAAGCAGGGCAATGAGCATAAAATGACCTCTAACCTCCCAAAAATGCAATTTTCCATTTGAAGTAAATATAAGTTTATTTTATAAATAAAAATAAAATGTATAAAAAAAACAGAGTGCAGAGGAGGACAATGGATTTAAAGGAACAAATAGTCATTTCAGTATTGCAGGAAGAGACCCCCCCCACCCCACCGGTTTTAAGTTAGTTTATTTCTTATAGGTGGGTTTAGTTAAGTATTGCATATCTCAAGAATATTGATTATCTGAAAAAAAAGGTGTTTCTTTGATAGTCAAGAGAGTTAAGGTTAATGAACTTTTTCTGGTATTTCTGTTAATACAAGTCTTCCTGCTCTGATAGTTCAGTGAAACTCTGTAAATCTTAAGAGCAGAAGTTTTATACTAAGTTAAACCCAGGAACCAGAGAGAAATTTCTATTCAAGGTTCAAATGCCACTAAACAGTGAAAAGATTCTTTCTTTAAAAGACATTGTTAGACCTCAGTGTTACAAAGTTAATAAAACAAGCACTTAGACCGAGACATACCTGAAACAATTGCAGAGCTTAATTGAAATTTGATCTGTCTAATATTTGATTGGTCTAATATTTGCCTATAATATCATAATTAGGAATGTTATATAAAACATTATAAAGATGGTCCTAAGATTCAAACACTATACAGAGAAGAAAATCAAATCAGTTTTCACTATTTTTTATGAGACATTCATTTTCCTCAATAGCAAAATTAATCATTCATTTTATACACAAATATATAACAAAGATGAGGATGCTAGTTAGAATAGACTTATAAATGTCAATGATTCTTCATTTTACAAATAGCAGACTTGATTCAAGAACATCTCCATTCTTAAAGTTCTGTTATGATTCAATGTTCAAATACACAATCATTGTACAGCATCATTGATCCATCAGAATCTAATCACAAAAATGACAACACCAAATCTTGATCATCAGTCATTGGCATTAGTCATGTCACATTAACATTACAATTTATAACACAAAACAATGGGGGCTACCATGCTTTGTTGGTAGATTTGGGTGAGTCTGTTTTATTGCATACATCCAGAAGACATGAGTAATCTAATTTCAAAACCTTATTGTTTGAGGTCACTGGACATCATTGTAGATCCATAACTAATTGAAAGTACAGGGATCTCTCTAAATTGAATTCTATATATTCTAATCAGTCATCAAATTGTTTTTAAAAAACACAAAGTAGAAAAAAGTAAAAGTTAAATTTACAAATATTTCTCAATTAAATTTAGCTTAGTAAACAAGAATATTATTCATCCCTGCTAGTAGATTCAAATTAAACTGTCACATTTATTTGCAGTGAGATACAAGTTTTAATACACACACACAGGAAAATTATTTATGAAGGCATTAAATTTCAACTGCCAGGTTGGAATCCTTTTAGACCAGATCACATTCCTCCCATTGCGATTCTAGGTTTCCTCAATTCTTCCATCATTTTGAATAGTCATCAAGTAATCTTTTCACCATTATACTATCCATTATATGTTCCCCCTCCCGTTAGGAAATTCCATCCCTGGGCGCCAAGTGCCTCCCATTTGAGAATCAGTTTTAGACAATCCCAGTATTGCAGTGGTATTGGACACGGGATGAGAAGATACAATGGTATTATTGTAGTTGCATATTGATGTGAGGTAATGCTAAATAGTAAACTGAGTCACACCAGTACTGAAACAGCCTTTAGTAAACTAAATATTCATTATGGCATTGACTGTACACTTGACTATACATGTATTCATGTATAAAGCCTTGTACCATTATAAATACAGTAACACTACAAATTGCAGCCAGCGGTGAAATACCCAATCATTGAATAAGGCTTTTAAATAAAATAAAATAAAATAATTGCCCAATTCTGTATATTGGTAACACTTGCATTAATTTATGACCACTGAAAATTTCTTCTTTCCTGATTATCAATGCACACCACAATGATTGAGAGCCAAAACTTGCTCGAATTTTTGGTGAAAAACTGCAAAATTTGGTAGTTAAAACCTAAATTCCACTTTTAAGCACTAATGTTACTACGGTAGTTTTCATTCATTCATGGCCCTGTGAATGACATTAGCCTACTTAGCATACTAAGACCAGCACTCACTACAAATGTCATATTACAAATTCTTGTGTGAAAGAAAGGGACCCTTTGTACCCTCTAGGCATATCAGTGAAGTTAATATATTTTGTATAAGTTTTCTCATAAAAGGTATAAGTATTAAATGATCAACTTTTAAAATTCATATTTGCTATTTGGGGGGGGGGGTCTGGGGGCATGCTACGCCAGAAAACTTTGAAAATTATGTATCCAAGATTGGCTAAAATTATGTTTCAGAGCATATCAGCTACTTAAATTAAGCACTATCTAGAAGTCTATTTACAACATGTTTCCAAAGTTTTCTATGTGATCTTATTAAGCTGACTGTCTTCCCAAATTTGAAAAATGCATTTCAGGGCATATCATTTACTGATATTAAGAGAAATAAAAAGATTTTGGAAAAATTCTAAGAGTGTTGAAGGTTTTTTTTTAAAAATTCTTATTTATTTGTCTGAGCAATATTGTTATATAATTTAAAATTCATGTATATATCTACCATTTCCTCGTCCCCCGGAGTCTACCATTCAAATAAATATGAACAAGGTATCTGGAGTAGGTCCCCATAAAATCGTAGGCCTGGGCCAAATGGCCCCAACTGCACGGCCCTGCATCTAGTACTTGATATTAATAAAGTTTAAATCAGTTCATAAAGATCACCAAGGTGACAGGAAAAGAGAAGAGCATTTTTAGAGCCAAAAGATCTTTCTAGTTCATTTGGTTAAATACCACTTTTGCTTACTAAAATTGCTATGTAATATATTGTATAAAGAAAGTTGTTTGCTTATTTATTTAGCAAATTTCAAATGCAGATAAATAAGGGTTAACAGAACGGAGATCCAAGCAATAAAAATATAAGGAGAACCAAGTGAAAAGCAGTGGAAATAAATGTAGGTGACACAGTACAAAGTGTTAGTCACACCAGTGGTGTGTCATGCCTTTTACAACCACCCACAAAATACTTGGTTTCAGCTGACTGATAATGGAACTTGGAATCTGAGATCAAACCAGCTGCTGATCTGCTCAATAAAATGTAGCATACTAATAAGACAGATTAAAAGATTAATGCAGCATTCACTGGACAATCATTTTTGGATTTCATCTTTTAGTAAAAGTTCATGCTCATGATTTTGTGAGGAGGACAAACTTTTTTTATTTCTTTTTTACAAGTTGTTAAAAATGTTATTACCAGTTTTGTGCATCTAAAGGAATTTGTTCAATAGTTGGTTATTCTAGCCCCTCTATCATCTACAAGTATAACATTTTTGAAATCTAGCCCCTCTATCATCTACAAGTATAACATTTTTGAAATCTAGCCCCTCTATCATCTACAAGTATAACATTTTCCAAGTAGAAAGCGTTTCATTCAAAATATATGAATAGGAATTATGGCTCTCAGTTTAATGATTTACCATTGAGCAATAGCTCTAAATGCAAAACCTTTTCCAATGTATATATTTGAACTAGTAAAGATTCTACAAATACAATCCTGACTGTATTCAAATTGTCAATTATTATTAATTTCTGACTAATATTTCTTTCATCTTAATTTCATTTTATTGCAGCCCCAGACCATTATTTGTAAATAGTGCTGATTGGGGAAAAAAAGAAAATGGATGTAAGTTTGAGTCTCACTGGGGGCTTATTCTTTATTTTTGATCTATGTTGCTTACCGAGTATTGTAGGTTGAAGATCTGGGTGTTTCAACAAAAAGCAGCAGAAATTAAGATGAACAAAAAAAAAATACTTGGCATAAATTAATAATAATTTACATTCCTGGCTGTTTCCAGTTTTGCCTGTTTAAGTGTGCTTCACCAAGCCTCACCAAACCAGTATCTAAATGTAAGTCTAGATTTCCCAGCCCATTAATTTAACAATAGGTGCATGGAGTAAAATAATAGAAACCATGTAGAAAACAAATTTGATTCTATATAAACCTACTGTTTATTTTGGCTGATAAACAGTGTTGAAAAAGCTGCTTTGGGACATCTTGACATAAAAACAATGAACTAAAATGGCTACTATTTAAGCACATCAATTGGTCAAGTCAGAGATTAAGGCTCCATTAAATATATACTTGATAAATGTGTCACACATTTGATTAAGAAAATGTTCTGCGTAGTATTTTAAAATTAGCATGTTTGTCTATAAAATACAACAGGCAGATAAATACTTTTAACATTTTCCAGTCATCACTACACTGGATAAGATATAAGACCTGCTATCAACCTATGGTATATACAGGTAAGTTACAACACTTGTTTCTAAGAGTGGGTGATAAAGGTAAAAAGTGTTTCTCATAAGAATCAAGCATGCATGCAACAGCAACCAGCAAGAACAAGATTTATGAGAAGAGAAATTGTATATTAAAACATAAAACATAAAATGAGCAGAAATCAAACACAAACACAGTAATACCTCGGTTAGCGTTCTAGACACATTCCTGAAAAATGCAACGCTAAACAAAACAGTACTATACAGGGTCATTATAACATAGCGTAAATAACGATTGTGCTAACAATCATTTTAAAATAGATGTCATTATTTAGCCTCAACAAGATGGAATGGATTCATGCTGTGTATCTACTGTGGTAGCTACTGTCCAGAGCTGGTGAAATATCACTAGGTGTCTATATATACATTGCTAGATAATATATTATGGTATATGTGTATGTGTTTATTCTCTTACACATGGCACATTAACCAGTGTTCAGAATACAGTTATTTCAGAGACTATCCATGATGCTGGCCTTTATCATTATTCATTTCGGAAATTTAACATTACTAAATTTATTACAAAAAATATTTGAAACTAGCATTCCAAGGGAAATTATGAATCACCGCTTCTTTTTACATCGTAAATTAAACAGTGGTGGCGGACAGTGAACACTAAACAGTCCAAATTTTCAAAAAAACAAATGAGAATGCTGCTGGACACAAACTAAGGGATTAATTTGGCATAAACTCATATTGTAAACTGAACCCTCCCACTAAAATCCGGGGAGGTTGAACCCCCCCACCAAAAAAAACCCCCAATCATTTGCCCTACTTATGGAGGGGAGTGTGTTTGCAAAATTTCAAGTTTCTACTATGAACGGTTAGGGCTGTGAAAAGTCTGGATACATAGATAGATACATATAAATATCAGAACACATGAATAACTTAAACCCAGCAACAGTGTTTGAACTGGTCTGTTGTGGGTAGCGGTGATTAAAAGAGTGCTGAATTAGCGCTAAACTGTTGTGCTAAGCTAAGCGGGCATTACTATAATTAAACATTCTATTTAAAGTCAGCAGCAATCATACACCCAAAGTCACAAATGCTTATTGTTTTCTTGAACAGCCCTATTGTTTCCAGAGCAACAATAGGAGACTTGACTTGATGGTAGCTTAATTAGTACCTTTGCTAGGAGTCGAATGCAGATACACAAACCAGTGTAAACAACAAATTAAGAAAAGTCAGAAATGCATTTTTCTTATCAATTGAGACTAAATTATTGTTGTTGTTGCTGTAGATTGTATTATTAGAAACCGTAAACCAAAACTGTCAAAATAGGTTTCTTCAGTTTTCAAGTCGGTCCGTTTGTATTTATGTATCGCATGTACAGGCCACACCAATGCAGCTAGAGGGCCGAAAATTTCAACATTTACTCCTTATTATGTCTAGAAAAAAACGTTTTTCTTGGGTTTTTTTTAAAAATTCCCCTAAATAGGTTTTTAGTGGGAGGTTCAATTTACAATGTAAGTTTATGCTAAATTGATACCTAGTTTGTGCCCGCTTGTTTTTTGAAAATTTGGAGAAAAAAAAAAGGTTAGACAAGTAACTTATTAGTCACCCCTTTTTTTAATTGATCACCCCCACCCCAACATGCTGCCAAAAGATGTTGGTAACATGATGGTTTCTATTGAGTGACTGAGCAGACCTGTTTAATTTTAGGTGCTGATTCGGGACAAATTCATCCTAATCTCTTCATAGCATATTTTGAGGGAACATTTTATAGGCTGTTCTTTTCTACACTTAGATCCAATCACATGATTCTCTTTGTATACGGATCCTATAAAATTTAGATTCTCTTGTTTCTCCTGCAACATTTTGAATGAAATCTTGTTTCCTGATTGCAATCAATTAGCAAGACTCAAATATCCACTTCTGTTTCTAGTTCAGTTCAATTCAGTTGCTCCTGTGTCGCACAACACTTGAGGCAATTTTTGCCTCCATTTCTCAAAAGATCTATGGAGACCCCAACATTGTAGCAATTGTGAGTTTTACGGGGGCCGTGGTGCTAGCCTAACGTCCAAGATTACAAGGCTAAAAAGGGCTCCGACTGCCCTGCTATTTACGCACAGAGGGGATGGGAGGATTCATGCCTTTCCCAAGGGCATTAGTGCTAAGTGAATGCAAACTGTTCCAGCTGGAGTTTGTTGAACACGATTCACCAATTCCATTCCCCATGCCATTAACTGTTAGGCCACCCTCACCTCCTGAAATTAACTTTCTTTCTCCATTTAAACTTCTTTAGTTATTGAAGCCTCTGCCTTAAATAATAATATTCTGTAAAAATGGGATAATTAAATAACGATAATATTAGTCAAACTTATCTATGAAACTCACTACATTCTGGCTAATATTCAGATACTGAACTGTAATTCTTAACAGAACAGCTTCAGTATTATCTTGAATTTCATAATTAGATGAATCATCGCAACTACTCAGAACTTCACTACACAGCCACTAGTAAACAGTGCAGATCAGAAATTAATAAGCTTTCAGGAAGACTCAAACGCGTATCCCTTTTTGCTAAGAAAGCCTATGGTAGCAGAAGATCAAATTTAACCATAGAGCCGTATTCCTCATTTTCCCTGAACCATTGGCATTCGAAGCTTGAGCAGCTATCACACTAAAACACACTTCCCAAGGAAAAAGTGATGAGAGTTTGTTTAATAGCGGTGAAGAGCAACTGAAACTGAGATGAAAGAAGTACTAGTCAAAAAATCTACTCTAATAATGAACAGTGTGATTTTCTTGGTTTGGTGTCCATAACACTTGACTCTTCCACTCAGGGGTAAAAATTTTGCTGATAAAATGCACTCTGCACTCTTCCCGGTAAACAAATTCAGTATTTTCTAAAAAAAGAAAAAAAAAGAAAAAATCTCAATCCAAGTATATTGGTGATTTTTTTTCACTGGGATTAACGAATATGAAAAGAAAAATAGATCAGGGTGCACGTCGTTTACCATGATAATTTATACCAGGATAATCTTGCTGGCCATTGTTAGTAGGTCCAATCCTCATTGTATCTCCCACTATTGATGATCTGATACCAAATTATGCTAAGTTAAGAAATAAAAAAAACAGATAAGGACGCATACTGTATAGCAATGATCAGCAAGCTAAACCTGTTGGCTGTTGTTAGTGAGTTTGATCCTCATCGGATCTCCCAGTATAGATGGTCTGATACCAACTCATGCTAAGTTAATATACTTAAAGTGTGAATGTTTTTCTGTCCGTAACACTGGACTCTTCCACTTGGGGAGAAATTTTTTCGGATAAAAATACCTCCTAGATCACCATTTGATACTATGGACTCTTTAACTGAAACAAATTCACTATTTCTGTTTACTCAAAAAATCGTTTCATAGAAATTTAAATATATCCATGAATTTTTTCCACAGGTATTATCTAGTAATATATATATATCACACACATTATATATAATCACTGTAATTAGGAGATACATAGACAGAAACAACTACAAATACTCATATATATTTATTTGTTCGTTCAAGTATTTATAGGTGTTTCTGTCTATGTTTCCGCTAATCACAGGCATTTTAAAATTCTGTACCACCAAAAGACTTATATATATATATATATATATTAGTAGATGCTGATGAATTAGTTACTCCATATTTTAAATTTGATATTCTAATTTATAATAATCTATAATACCAGGTCAAATATAAAACTAAGTATAGATTAAACATTTGACTGTCATTGGAACCATCCAAATATCTAAAAACGCAAGGTGTGTGTGTGTATATATATGTATATAGCGTACCACTTTTCAATGACGCACAGAGACTACACTTCGATCCAATGCAGAAGTGCCAGGGAGCGACTCTTTGATCCTAAGCAGAGCGCACAGATACTGTGATCCTAGGTAGATGTGTCAATCCATACGTAAATAATCCCTTCATTTTTTATAGGTTCTCTGTTACTAATTAGAGATTCTTTGTTGACGAACACTCGTGTGCATTTCTTTTCTTTTTTATATTTTCCTGTCAGTGTGTAACACCCGAGACTAACTACTGAAGCAACCTGAATAGGTTGACAATGTGTGTGCACACCAGAAAACCTCAGAAAGCAATTAGAGAGCGAGAGAGATCAATGAATAAATGGAAATAAAATAATCTAATTTGCTCAGAATAACAAGCAGTTTTCTTTTTGCTTGCCTTCATTTGTTTATTTAAATCATCAAAAGTTTTTACGATCGAGTGTAAAAAGAGAAAAAGATTTTATCTCACCCACATTAGTATGATCAAATAAAGTATTGTTCAAAACATGCTTTTTAGAAAATTTTACATTCCAAACCCTGAACTGACCTAACAGGAACAGAATTTCTATTTCAATTTTTAATTGATGGTTAGTATTTCATCCCGGACAATGATCTCATGAGAAATAAGTTTTAAAGAAGTTGGAATGTTGTGGTAACACACAATAAGCACAACGGAGGAGAAGCAAACATATCATTTATACCAGTAAAAATTGCTCTTATCATGAATAACCGTACCTCTTTATAAAGGTTCTTTTGAATAACAGTTTTGTTTCTCGTATTTTACTGGGACCAGAAGTTGGAAGCATCTGAACTGTTTCAAAGCAAGCTTTCACCTCATTTAATAGCATATAAAAGAAACCTTAGCACTACATCAGTGTTTCTCAACCTTTTTCAGCCCAATGCCCCCCATATGACACCTAGCTACATGTTAACCCCTTTTTGAGAAGTACTAAACACAGATTTTAACATTTTAAATGGTTATTACCCTTTATCCATAGAATAACAGTAACACTACAGGGTATTAAGCATAATAGTTCACCACTTGCCAGTTACTTTCTGGTATAGAAGTAATGGTTTGCGAAGTAAGCATTTATAACTGCCTAATGCTAATTCCTTCTCGATACTACTAAACAGCCATTTGTAAATAAGAATCATAGATATTTATGGAATCTCCACAACGCCCCCCTCGAGAAGCTCAAACACCTCCTTGAAACAAACCAACGTCCACATTGAGAACCACTACGCTATACCAACATGAAAAATAAATTGATTAAATTTTCCTTTAGGATGAGTGCTCACACTCATATTTCCAAATGCCTTGTATACTCAAACAACAAAACCAGAATGGGAACTTAAGTTATGAAATTTTTATTACATAACTAAAACATATAAAGCTTCCATCTATTAGAAAACTGTCCACCTACTGTCTACATGATGAAACAATACTCCTTGTTAATAATGCATGTCCTTAGAGATGTAGATTAATGATAGAGCAGAAGATGGATGGTTGAATGGACTGAGGCTCCCAGCCTGATGCCGAGGGAGGCGGGGCATTTTCCATTTATAATTTTATGCATGTATGTGTAATACTCATAAACACACAATAAATTTAGTATGGAATATGTTGGAATAATCGAATTAAGGAAAATTTTCTACAGCCTTACCTAGTCTCCACTGGAGATTTGTGGATATATACATATATACACAGGCTGGTGACATCCCCGCCCCTGTGCATTGATTGCTATAACACTCTTTTTCAAATATTTTTTTTAATAAATTTAATAATGTTAAATTTCTGAAATAAATAATGATAAAAGAGAGCATCATGGACAGTCTCTGAAATAAATATATACTGAACACTTTGGTTAATGTGCCATGTGTATGAGAATAAACACATACAAATACATATTGATGTATTGATATATATCGACACCTAGTGACATTTCACCAGCTCTGGAAAGTAGTTACCAGAGGAGATGCACAGAACTAATTCATTCCACCATTTTGAGGCTTATTAATGACATTTTAAAATGATTGTTGGCACAATCTCTGTTTAAGTTATGTTGTAATGACCCTGTATAGCGATGCATTTTTAAGAAACATATCTAGTGCTTACCAAGGTATTAATGTATTCATTATCAAAACAGCAGTTTATAATATCTCAAGTGACAATATGTATAGGTATATCATTAACTCTGAAGATGGTGTTAATAAGCATTTAAATATTTATAAACTGCAACATATCCTGTCATTTTTTAATCAAATATTGACTACCAACAGGTTTTTTAAATTTTTCGAAAATCTTTAAAAGATTTTCTTTTTTTTAAAAATCCAACTTTATTCTTTGACCTTCCTAATTGCATCAGATGAAATAAAATTGAATTGAAATGGATAACTTTCAGAACACACAAGGGACATTTCTATTTTCCTACCAGAGAACACCTAATACAGAAATGACATTGTTCTGCAGTTCAATAAACGTAAATTGGCACAAAAAATAATCTTAACGGAAAAAATTCCACACAAGAGCAATACGGAAACTCTATGTCATTAAAAGATTTGAATTCACAGCATACTTTACAAACAAAACAAGTCATTATTTCATCCCACATTTGTAATCTGCTAAGCAAATAACAAAATGTATCTAAACTAGAAAGTAAAATGGAGATCATGTTTTCTGAAATATTATATAGGAAAATGTTCCACTGGAGATAGCCTACTTTTTATGAATTGTATCTTTTAAGAATCTTAACTAGGAATGTATATATTTTTGTTGGATTCGTGGGAACATATTTTCATCTTACTCAACATAAAAGTTATATGGAAACAGAAGAGCAGCAGAATAACAGATGAGAGGCTCTATCTTTGGTGCCAATTCAAAACCTTATTAAAACAAACAAGAATTGGTGAAAGTGGTTTTAAACAGCAAAAGCCTATTGTGTGTATGTACGTCAGTTACTAAAAATACAGAGGAAGCCGTTTATTATAATCATGGATAATGTTATCAGCCAGTTATTCTTATCAAAATCAGTTGGTCCCAAACACTTTATTTAAAGTGGTCACAATAAGTGGTTTTCTCTATATACCCTTCACTTAATGTTATTGTTATCTAAAAGACCCTGTACTAAAATGACCACAATAAGTGGCTACCTTATTGATACCAGAATATAGGCTAATATATATGATTAGCTGAAGTACCCATCTACGCAGGGTTGAATATTTAAAGAGTAAAAAAATAAGGATACCACCTCATATCACATTACTTTACTTTACTTTGAGCTAGAAGCATTATAATGGCCTTACCAGTCTAAGGAGCCCAGTCTGCCCTGCTATTTTACCCATAACTTGGGGATTTTTCTTGTTCACACAATTAAGTTTGCAGCATAAACTTTCGGTTTTATAGCATATACTCAAAAGAAAAGCAAGGGCAACCAAGTGTCAGTGTAAATTCAAACAGGCAAGTTTGTAGTGTGAATATTTGGTTTCATAGTATATATATACGAAAAAAACCATATTGATTTAAAAATACAGAGTTGAAAACAGGTTTTTTACTGGAAATTCTTTTACATGCCAGATATCTATCTATCTCAGTTTATTTCCCCCTTAAATCCATTATTCTTTTTTCTTTATATAATTATCACCATATGAGGTCAAAATTTAATCACTTCTTCCTTAGCCCATTAATTTCGAGAATTGATTAAAAAATGAATAAATATTCTTTTTGACGTCACATTACGTCATTACAGAACTTTCTCAAAATATCTGTCCATTTAGCATTAAAATTTCATTGTAAATTGAACACTCCCCATAATCATATGGGGGGGGGGGTCAAGAATACCTTGCTAAACCCTAGGTCTATTGAGTATGCATGCTAAATTTGGTTGGGCTGCCCAGGTTTAGGGGGTTTCTATAGCGTGACAGACAAACACTGTGACAACATATATATATATATATGGTAGATTTGATTAGACAATGTGGAAAAGAAAGATTGAGAAAAGCGTGTTACGTCTCAAACATGTTTATTATCATGAAGATAAATCTTCATGCATTTTGTCATTGTGAACGACATCATCAGAAGAGCTTTGAACATAGCAGAGTCATGCACCTATCCATGCTGTGTAGTGGAAATGAAATGAGATGTGTTT